>JAPKLX010000015.1:1097048-1207173 GCA_026898415.1 Leonotis leonurus | reverse complement strand
TGCGAGCCAAAAGCAAATGGGACAATTGAGGTGGGACGGAGGGAGTAATATTTATGTGTGGTGTTGGGTGTGTATAATTTTTGTTTAATTAAATTGGATGTGTATAATTTTAAACATATACCAAGTATTTTTTTAATTGCAAAAAATAAAAAAATAATTAATTAATTCTACATTCCAAAATAAGATGCAAATCTAATTTTAATTAAGGGTATTTTAGGTAATTTACAATCAAAATTGACATTTTTCATATGTTTTTTACAAAGTGGGTATTTTTAATTTTTTTGTTACAAAAGTGGGCATTTTACCCATAACACCCTAATTAAAAATACTCATATGTGATAAATTATAAATTATAATATTTTTTGTTCAAATAGTATGAAATCTAAATATTTTCATACAATTTATTAATTTTCATCAAATTTGAAAAGGTTGTAGATAATTTATGTAAATTATTATTAAATTAGTTGTCAAAATATACATATCAAATTAATATATCACTTTATATATATATATATATATATATATATATGAAAATGATATAGAGTAGTATGTAATAAAATATATAATATATATATAGAAATAAAAATATAACATAAATATCATATACTACATGGAAACAAGAATATATAATTTTATATATGATAAATATAATTTTTTAATACCAAAATTATGAGAATTTAGATAAATATGAATGAAGTGATTTGAGAGTGCCACATAAGATTAGAATCATAATAGTATTAATAATATATAGATTTATATATATATATATATAGATATATTAAAAGAACATGAATTGAATTCAATACTTTCTTGAACAAAAAAATACATAAATTTTGATATCTTTAATTAGTATGACAAATCATCAATTTGATTGAATTATCAAATATATATCGAAATATACTTAGTATGACATATCGAAATATACTTAGATATGAAATAATCAATCTCACTAATTAAGGTAATAATAGTTATATTAAAGAGATAAAAAGAGAATTAATAGAAATCGGTTATTAATGTCCACGACCATTTTGCTGCGGCGAGGAGGAGGATAGATTGCCGTCGACTCAGCGCCGCAGTTGGTAGTGACATGATAACACAATAATTTTTCATTGAACCAAACTACAATTTTGCATTAAGAAATTGAACAGTATATATTATCATTTGGGTTCAATTACCCGTTCATGAATTACTTCAGTTACATTGTTGCATTGATAATTTTCATTGAGAAAAAATTTATGGTAGGGGCGGTGAATTCATGGCAGATAGGTTTGTTTTAATTACGTTGTTGCATTGATAACACGACAATTTGCATTGAATCAGACTATATTTTTGCATTACTTCAATTACATTGTTGCATTGTTGGTAAGCGTGATGGAAGGAGCGTGAATGTGGAAGATTTTTTGGCAGAGAGAATAAAATTTTTGGGTGGTTGCGTGATAGTGGTAACTTACCATGTCAGTTTTTGCGATACAACACGCCTAATAATCATTTTCCCTAAATTTCAGGATTAAATCTACACCGTTAGATGAACATGATTACTTCCTATTTTATATCCAAATGTCATTTTTTACCCGAATCCACCCCCTCTCTCTCATATATATATATATAGAGTACATATACATCTATAAATTTATAAATTGAGCCCTAATAAATTTGAGACCCTAGGCTTATATGCCTACGTAAGTAGGGATGAAATCTGGGCAGATATTGTCCGCCCGATCCGAAACCGTATCCGATCGAGATCTTATTTGGGATGAAAAATCAGTATTTGATCAAATTCGGATTCGAATCCGAAAATTTGAATTCGGATTCGGGATCCGATTCAGATTACATAATATTCGCCCGTATTCAAAATTTCCTGTATTTTGTCGGATATTATCCGCATAACAAATTCGAATATCTGAATTTTTTAAATATTTATTATATTATATTATATTATATATATATATTGATTTTAATTTAGTTGCTAAATGTTATTTTAAAATTTAATTATGAATGTGTGAAATTATATATATCACTACAAGAAATTGAACATTTACCCTCACTATAATAATGTGTGAACATATTGTCACACATAATGTCACTTAAACTTTGTCTGAGCATATTGTCACACATAATTTTCATTTAAACTTTGCAAACTACTTTTTGTCGATTTTGAATTCTCGAATTATATTTCAAGATGCATATTTCATTATTGGTAGATACTTTGTGATTATTTAATTTATTTTGTACTTTCTTGATTTTAAAAATTGTATTTTTTTTAATTGATACAATTCTTATAATTTGTATTATTTTTTTTATAAAATATTGTGTCAACAGTTTTTGTATGAAATATATTATCCGATTATATTTATTCGAATCCGACCCGGATTCGTACCATATCCGTCCCGTGTTCGTATCCCGAATAATCCGAATCCGACTTTTCCGTATTCGAATCCGAATCCGAAAAAAAAATATGAGTTAAGATACGGAACAAGCACTATGGGCCCGTATCCGATCCATTTTCACTCCTATATGTAATAGTCTGCACGTCTAAATATAAATCACGCCCGAAATAGTGTAACTAATAATGATATATATTAATTAATATGGTAGCTGAATGTTGGTGTGAAAAGAGAGATTTGAATGGCATGGTTGTTTACTATATTTAAGGATTGGAATTTTATTCAAAATATGGTAATTGTCGATAGTATCTACATTTATGTAAGATATGATTTTTTTCAGTGCATATGAACAAAATTACCCTAATCAAGTATGAAATATTTTAATATAATTAAGTTATTAAAAATATGTTGAATTACAACCGTCCATCATGAGATTGTTTTCTGAAAAACTACCATTTTTATGTGGTCTACCACCTATATATATTCTTTGAACTAGACTGTTGCCCGTCGAAATTCGACAGGATAAATATTTTATAAAATTTATAAAAGTTTTTGACATAATTTTTTTTTATTATTATTTGTTATCATAGATACTATTTATTCATATACTAAATATATATAGTAAAAATTGTTAATTATGTTGATTTGCTAATGATAAAATTTGCAATGATTCTAAAATTAATGAAAAAAATAAATTTTCAACTTGATATATATATATATATATCATAAATATTAAATTCTCGTAAACTTGTACTAACAACTTAATATTAAATCATATTGATTTTAATATTCATTATTATTAGAGGTGTTCAAAAGAATCGTAATCGGCACTTCTAAGAACCGAATTGTCAAAACTTATTAAAATTTTGAATTACAACTATATATATAGGAATCAGTTTGGTTTCGGTTCCGGATTCAAATGTTCTTAATCGTGAAACAATTGATTTCGTCTTACTCCCATATAATAATATGTGTTATAAATTCGAATATATAAAATATATATAAATAAATATTACTGATAAAAATAAACTATATTTGAATATTCATAAAATCTAGCCAATTTATTTAAATTTGAAGTATGCGTGTTCATCTCAAAATCGATAAATGTCTTGTTACACATCTTTATCTATTAATTACTCATACACATTCAATTTTCTCATGTAATCATGTAAGTGGATATTTTTATCTCTTATTTTTAAATGTGTATTTTTTTTATCTTTTACTCCCTCCGTCCCACGAAAGTGGACCTCCTTTTTCCATAAAGCACACTTATTGAGAAAAGAAACAGGACCACTTTTGTTTCGCTCAAATATAACCTTAAGTACGTGGCGTTGTTTAGACCAGACCCACTGTCCGATAAAGGGATTCAGTAACGGGCACGAGGAATATTTCCAGCCGATATACTTATAGGAATGTGTCGTGCTTAATGAACTATACTACTCGCAATTTGGACGAGATCATTGTTATTAGTGTGATTAAGCATAACCCAAGTCGTATTCTCAAGGAAGGCTAAACAGGGCTTCATTCACGTTGAAGAACAGGAAAGCAGTAAAAGAATGGGGGTTTTAATTTTTAACTACTCTAATTAATTAACTAGGCAAGAAGGATTAAAGGAATATAAATGCGAACTATCTAGGCAAGAATGAAGAAAACAATTAAATCCTATTTCTAAGAACGAATAATTAAATAAACGATTAAACCCTAAGTCTAAGAACAAAGAATTAAAGAAACGAAATCTAAACATGTCTTGAACTGATTAATTAACATGATTGAAAGGTTTGTATTAATGGTTTGATAATTAAACGAAATAAAGCACGAAGAACAAGAATGCATAAAACAGTAAAAGAAAGCAATAAAGAAAGCAGTAAAGAACTCACGAATTGAAAGGGAATTAACGAACTGAAATAAATCAACGAGTTTGAATCACGAACGAATCCACAATATCCAAAGTAAAGAACTTGAACGGAATGAAAATCTAGCTAACAGTGTTTTCTCTCGTGGTCTAAACCCTAGAATTACAAAAGTATAAAAAGTGAAAAGTCGTAAGTCCCCCGAAATATCACGCGGAGGAGGTTTAAATAGGAGAAGAAACAATCCGCCTGGCTAGCGCCCGCTAGGGGGTAGCGTTCGCTACCCCCAAGTTCTGTGGAGAAGGGTAGCGAGCGCTAGGGGGTAGCGCTCGCTACCCCAACGTTCTGTCTTGGAATAATGCGCAGGGCCAGCGGTCGCTGGGGGGCTAGCGACCGCTGGCCCCTAGTTCTGCCTGCACCCAGCGCTCGCTAGGGGGCTAGCGACCGCTAGCCCCCAATTCTGCCTGCCCACGTCCTTCATCCTAGCGAGCGCTGGGGTCCTAGCGCTCGCTAGGTCTATCTTCGGCCAAAGTGCACATTTTGCCCTTTTTCTTCGTCTTTTGGTCTCGTTTCCTTTATCGAGCTTTCGGAAGTTATTTTTGTTGATTCTCACCTACAATGTAGCATAAAGAATACCAAAGCATCAACTCGAACAATAAAACTAAGCATTTGAAGACCAAAAGCGTATTAGAAACGAGACCAAAAACATATAAAACAACTTTCATGGGACAGAGGGAGTATTAATTTTTTTAAATAACAAGAACCATTTAATAAATTTAAAGTATGATAAATACATTAAAAATAGGGTGCTATGGGTAAAATTTCCACTTTTGTAACAAAAAATGAAAAATATCCACTTTGTAAAAAATATATGATAAGTGTCCATTTTGATTGTAAATTACCTAAAATACCCTTAATTAAAATTAGATTTTCATCTTATTTTGGAATGCAGTATTAATTAATTATTTTCTTATTTTTTGCAATTAAAAAAAATACTTGGTATGTGTTTCAAATTATACACATCCAATTTAATTAAACAAAAATTATACACACCCAACACTACACATACATATTATTAAATAAAAAAATGAGGAATATCACAAAAACAAAAATCCGGTTGTATTTAAAAAAAACCCAACGGCCAGGTTTTGTTTAAATACGACTGGATTTTCATTTTTGCATATATTCCTAACTTTTTATATAAATAATATGTTAAAATCATGTACTCATTAAATCAAATATTAAATATAAAATTCAAATATATATATATATATATATATTCATAATCCGATTACAAATTAAATATACATACTCGTTTTTTATTCAAACGTTATATATAAAAAATGAGAAAATTTGAAGTGATGTATTAATTTGATATATTGTAAAGGTGAAGATAAAATTAAAAAAATTGTGTATGTTTAGGTGTCTAAATTCATGATCTAATTGAGAAATTGAGAATAAAATGACATAAATTGAATTCAACACTTTTCCGAACTAAAAATACATAAGTTATATATCTTTAATTATTATGATATATAATTAGGAATGTTAATTTTTTATTAAGGATTAAATAAATACATGTAAAGCGTAATAATAAATACATTTAAAATATATACCCACTAATTAATAACTTAATATGTTGGGTAATAATGAAGCTCAGTTTCATTATCTAATAAGGGTATACGGTCAAAATAAATTTTCATTATTTTTGAAATAATATATAATCGAATATAGAATATATAAATAAATAAGAATATTATATATTATTTTATATTTATAGTATTATTTTAGTGAAAAAAATATGAATTTTCAATTTTTATTGTTTATCTTGAAAATTATATGGATCATTAGAATAATAAGATAATTAAAAATGTGTTATAATAGTCATATGTGATAAATTATAAATTATAATTATTTTTTGTTCAAATAATGTGAAATCTAGATATTTTTATACAATTTATTAATTTTCATCAAATTTGAAAAGGTTGTAGATAATTTATATAAATTATTATTTAATTAGTTATCAAAATATACATACCAAATTAATATATCACTTTATATATATATATATTATATTTACGAAAATAATATAGAGTTGTGTATAATAAAATATATAATATACATAGGAATAAAAATATAACATAAATATCATATACTACATGGAAATAAGAATATATAAATTTATATATGATTATTATAATTTTCTAATTCCAAAATTATGAGAATTTAAATAAATATGAATGGAGTGATTTGACAGTGCCACATATGATTAGAATCGTAATAGTATTAATAATAATATATAGATTTTCATAAATATATATATATATATAATAGTGATATATTAAAAGAATATGAATTAAATTCAATACTTGCTCGAACATAAAAAGACATAAGTTTGGATATCTTTAATTAGTATGACATATAATTTGGAATGTTAATTTTTTCGTTTAAAGATAAAAAAATATATATATAAAGTATAATAATAAAATACATTTAAAATATCTATCTACTAATAGGTAACTTAGTATGTGGGTAATAATGAAGTTAAATTTCATTATATAATAATGATATATGTCGAAAAATCATCAATTTGATTGAATTATCAAATGTACATCAAAATATATTCATCGAATATTTTTTTATATTAATGAAAATGATATTTAGATATAAAATAATATACAATTAATATAGGATATATATAAATAAAAAGATTATACACTTTTTATATTTTATTATTATTTTAATAAAAAAATACAATTCATTCAATTTTTATTATCTATATTCAAAAATATTATATGTGGTTTGTTCGAATAATAATATAATTAAAAGTATGTTATAATCATATGTAATAAATTATATATATTAAAAAAATATTTTCAGATAATGTGAGTTTTTAAATTTTTTATATAATTTACTTTTATTAGATTTGAAAAACATATAATCTAATATATAAATCTAGACATTTTTATATAATTTATTAATTTTTATTAGATTTTAAAATATTGTATATAATCTATATAAATTATTATTAAATCAGTTATCAAAATATAAATATCAAATTAATATATCACTATATATATTATATTTATTAAATAATATTTAAATATGAAATAGTATATAATATGATCTATAATATACATAGAAATAAATACATAACATAAATAGCATATGCCTACATGGAAATAAGAATATATAATATTATATATGATTAATATATAGATAAAATTTCAAAAATCTAGAAAAATAGGAAAAACTAAATGGGAGGCTGAGAGAATTTTAAGGGTTGAGGTGGACAGTTTCACCCGAATTTGTATTATAGTATAGATTTGAATTAATAAAGCAAGAAATTGATAAAATTTAAGATAAATAAAAATCAGTAGGTTATGTTAGAGGCACAATTTGAAATTTGAGATAAATAAAAGAAAAGAATATTTAATTATCAATAAAATTGGAAATTCTCAATCTCCACAATTGAGACACGTGGAAAAAGCTGGAATTGAATAATGGATTGATGAAACTAGGGATGACAATTTACCGGTGGGTATCCGACCTTAATAGGGGTGGGTTTGAGAGGCATTTGATATCCACGGGTAGATTCGTGGGTAGAATTTAATATCCATTTGAGAGGCGGTTATCGGTATGGATAATCACTATCCATACCCGCGAAACCCATATACCCGCGAAAATTACCCATGAAATACCCGTGAAATATCCACGAAATACCCACCAAATATCCACGAAATACCCATCTAAATCTAAGCTTTTATCCCACATTGAAAATTTAAGGAACTTTATCAAAAGATGACTCCTATAAGACACATCTAAATCTAAGTTATTATCCCACGTTGAAAATTTAAGAAACTACATTAAAAGAGAGCATCTATAAAATCCATATATATCAATTTTTGAACTTCAATTCGTCAACTCAAGCAAAAATAATAAATAAGTTAAAATTTAAAATTTTTGCCAAAAGACCCGCTTCTCGACTCACCGTTCGTGGTTAACTCGACCGATATAATTCGGTTCGATTTTTAAAATATTGTCTGCGGTAGATAGCTACTATCAGTACCCACCGTACCCGATTGCAATACCTAGATGAAACCCACCATTCACGACCATCAAGAACATATAATAAATTACTCATAAATAAACTATAAATAAACAAAGAAACCAAAAACCTCCCATCAATCAAACTATCATTTTCCATCGAGTCAATGGCCATCATCTTCTTCTCCTTCCTTGCATTTTTCCCTCTTCTGCTGTTCCTCATCAAGAACAGGAGAAGTAGGGCAATCCCACTTCCACCAGGTTCCTTAGGAATCCCCATTATCGGCCACAGCCTCGAGCTTCTCAAGGCCATGAGAGAAAACAGAGGCGAAGACTGGCTGCGGGGAAGGGCCCGAAGACACGGCCCGATTTCGAAGATCCACGTCTTCGGAACTCCGACGGTGATGTTAACGGGCCAAGCCTACAACAAATTCATATACACCAGCAGCGAGGAGACCCTCTCCAATAAGCAGCCCCCCTCAGTGAGGAATCTCCTCGGCGAGAGAAGTCTCTTCGAGATGAGCTCCGAAGATCACAAGCGACTCAGAGAAGCAATCCTCACCTTCTTGAAGCCCGATGCTCTCAAACAGTATGTGGGAACAATCGATCATGAGATCAGATTGCACCTCACCCAGTATTGGAATCAGAATCACTACATCTCAGTAATGCCGCTTATGAAGAAGCTGACATTCGACATGATTTCCACTCTTCTCTTTGGGGTGGAGAGAGGGGTCAGGAGGGAGAGGCTGGTGCATCTCTTCGAGCAAGTCATGGATGGTATGCTGGCGGTTCCGATTAAGTTGCCCTTCACGCGCTACCGCAGAAGCTTACGCGCCAGGGCGGAGGCCGGCGCCATCGTAAGGGACCTCATACACGAGAAGAGGCAGAAATTACTTGCGAGAAAAGATGGAATTATGAATAATGACGAGGACCAAGGTGATCTCATCACTACGTTGCTGAGCATGAAAGACGACGCCGGCACGCCCCTCTTGTCCGACAAAGAAATCGAGGACAACTGCGCGGTGGCAATGATCGCCGGCCACGACACCACCTCCACACTCCTCACCTTCTTGATCAAACTCTTGGCCGAGCATCCCCTTGTTTATCAAAATGTTGCTGATGGTACATATTCACTTTGCTGCTTCTTTTTTTTGGTATTTTGTTGAAAAGAGATTGATGATTTGATGGGAATTGATGCAGAACAAGAAGAGATCGCACGAGGGAAGAACTCATCGAGCGAGCCTCTGACGTGGGAGGAACTAAACAAGATGAAGTACACGTGGAGGGTGGCGACGGAGGCGTTGAGGATGTACCCTCCGGTGATGTTTAGCTTTAGACAAGTCCTTAAAGATATTCAAATAGGAGGCTATGTTATCCCCAAAGGATGGCAGGTGTTTTGGGCAGGATGCATGACGCAGATGGATGAATCCATATACCCGGATCCGTATAAGTTCGACCCGTCGCGGTACGAGGACCAAATGGCGATGCCAGCTCATACCTTCGTAGCGTTCGGAGGAGGGCGGAGGATGTGTCCGGGTTATGAATTTGCGAGAATAGAGAGTTTAACGATGATTCATTACTTGGTCACTCGCTTCCAATGGAAGCTGAGTTTGGAAGAGAATAACATGAGCAGAGATCCCATGCCCGTTTTCAAGCAAGGCTTACCCATTCTGGTTCAGCCCAAGAAGCCTTTTAATATATGATTTAATTCTATATATGCAATACTCCCTAATGAAGGTTGAAGGTTTGCTACGAGTTGCTGCTTGAAATAACACATGTAAAGAAGGAGATGAAGCAGGACCGTTCGATTTAGTTTTTGTAATAAACGGGTGAGATGAATTCCAGCCTTAACTTAAGAAATAAAAGAAGCGCTCCAACGCTTTTGAATAGTTTTTGTAATAAACGGTTGAGATGAATTCCAGCCTTAAGAAATAAAAAAAGTGCTAGCGCGCTTTTGTAGTTGTTATATTCTTGGTTTATTAAATGCTGATGTGTGTGTATATATACACATGTACTATCACGTGTAAAGATGCGATACATTCTCTCTCTTGGGATTAATATATATATATACACACGATTATTAGATTAATTAATAGCCACGTTACTCTTAATGACTGTGGAGAATAGTATATATTTCCTCAGTCCAACTTCTTTTCCCAGAGATGAAGCAATGACGGTATCTGGGGAATAAGTATCGGGGCATTTCTTTTGAACACGATAATTTAAAAGTGTATATTTAATGTATAAGGTGATGATAAAAATATATATTATTTAAATTTATATATAATAAAGTGTCTTAAAAAAGAAATAACTTATCTTATTTAAAACGGCCCAAAAAGAAATACGATTCATTTTAGTTATGATGGAAGAAATATAATATTAAGATGCTATTTGGATTGTAGACTGAATGTAGTTTTAGCAAATATCATACTAGTATTCGATTTGATTCAAAAAATTATTCAAATTATTAAATTTATATTTGAATATTAAATAATGATTTATACTCAATTCAATACGAATATTTAAGTAATTAGATTCAAGTAATCAATTTGACTTTTTAAGTATAATAAATAATAATATATATTCAACAAAATTTAATTCAAAATTCACTCTAATGCATTAATACTCATTTCAATTCAAAATCTCATATTTAGAAATATTAAAAATTTAGCTAGATATTCCCTCTATCTCACTAAAAGCAATCTACTTTAACCAAATCTATGAAATTTTTTTGGTCAAATTATATCATTTTTAGTGGAACAGATGGAGTAGTATTTTTATTAATAAAATAGGTTTAATTCGTGTATATATATATAATTTATTTATATAGATATAATTATATTATTTATATATTTAGTCAAATATATATAAATATAAATACATAATATTCAATTTTTTAATATTTAAACAAAATAGTAAACATGTTTCTCCTTTCACAATACACTTACTATAATTTTATTAAACTCATATTGTCCCCTTCTAGAACTATATTTACAAGCTTGGAGTGAGTATTAGTTTCAGATCGAGGTGAGACGTTTTGATCAGATCCGATAATCGATGACTGCGGATAATTGATATCTACAATTTTTGGAAATCAAATAGTTTATCAGATGTTCTATCCATCCCGCTAAAAACAACTATAAATAATTTGACACAAAAATTTAGAAAGTAAAGTGTTGTCTTTTAAACAATATGAGTTACAATTTTAAAGGTTTTTTTTTTCCTTTTAAGAAAAAATGACCATTTTTAATGGGACGGTACAATAAATAAATTCGACCACTTTGAAATTAAAAATTATGTATATTTATTTTTATAAACATATGTTTTTTTAATAATTATTCTATATTTTATTTTATAAACATATTTTATATTTTAATAATTGTTTTATATTTTTAATGATTATTATTCCATATTTATTGGAAATTCAAAAAGAAAATATGAAAATATAATTATCTTCTTTTTTTTTCAATTTTTGGTTATTTCGGATTACCAGTCCGATTAACTGAACATAAATCGGAACACCTTTTAGAACGAACATGTTGCGAATAATATATTTCAATCAAAATGAATGCACATAATCTCAAATTACGATTCGGATAATCAAACTGCACCGAACTTCCAACTTTACATATAAGCAGGGCCAACTATTAATATGTCCATTAAGTTCAACAGAACAGGGCCCAAAAATATAGGGCCCCAAATATTGAATTTTCGTTGGTTCAATTATTTTAATTTTTGTTTTAAAAAATCATGTTTTATCTTTTTTTTTGTGTCTTTGTTACTTCTCTTCATTTCTTCTTTTTCATTCTTTCTTTTCTAATATATTTAAAAATCAATCCAATAATCAAAATAATATAATATTTTTATTTTTAATTAATATTTTAACAAAATTTAAAGTACTAATTTTATAATTAGTACATGACCTCAATATTGATTGAGCCGGATCTAGGTATAAGAGTAGTGCATTGCAGAAGCAATATACTCTGACAATCATTGGCAAAAAATCGCTAACAGAAAGTTTTATTCACGCAACAAACGACAAACGCATGAACAAGAATTGAAATGGTTCAAATGAGATTAATCCAAGTGGTTTTGGAGGATTAATAGGCGATGATCTTAATACTATCAAGTGGCTCATAAATTTTTTTTAATAGAATTGTGCCTCATTACAATCTCCCTTATAAAATTAAATGGGGGAAACATCCAAGAGAAAATTTGTATGTATAAAAAAAAAAAACAATTCAAGTTCTCTATTCCAATAAAAAAAAAATTATATATATGAACGTTTGTTTTATTATTTTTGTGACCGATTCATTCGGAACATCAGATGGAATTTACTCACTCACACAACTTTACTTCTTTTGTCAATTATTATCTTCTTCACTTATAGGCATTTCATCCAACAGTTTAATTTTTCTGTAAAAAGTAATACCATTGTCAAGTAAAGGTCTTTCGTTACTTCACTGACTGGATCTGTTAAAAGAAAGTTTCTCTTAAAAAGACAAGGGTGTGAAGGCACTAATGGAGGTAGTTAGGTTTCCCCTAAAATTGAGAGAAATTGTTGTTCTTTATCCTGGGTTGGGTCTCATTATTCGGAAAGATGTCTGGCCCAGTGAGATTGCGATTCTGGGCCTAAATAGGCTGTAATCATTATAGACTCATTCATAGCTCAACCCAGCCCGGCCCCGGCATGCCCCAGATAGTGTGTGAGGTGGGATTAGTTCTCTCGAGCAAACGACTACTTTTTTTTTTTTTTTTTTTTTTAATAAAACATCCCGGAGGATGGGGAGTTAGGCAGACCCCAAACCTGTATATAGACTAATAAAAAGGAAAGTCAAAACAGAACATGGCAGTGGGCCCAAAAGTGACCCACCCCTCAAATAAATACAATAAAACAAAGGAAGGATCAAAGCAAAAGCAAACGACTACTTAACTTGGCTTGTTTTAAATATTAGAGCGTTGAAGCTCGATTCAAACTTTTGACATATTGTTCGAGTTCAGCTCGACAAGTGATTATTGAGTTCGAGCTTTATTTGTGGGATGTTCGATAATATTATTTTCGAACATGAGCTCGGATTTTTTATATTCGTATTAATGGTTTCGAGCTCAGGCTCGGCTCGGCTCGAACTCGATCTCGAACTAGAGCTCATGTATATTTTTTATTATATAAAATTAGTTATTTTATATGGAGACTCGACTAAATACTCGATTAAGGGCTCATATGGAACACTTATGAATAACTTGGTAATATGCTCGTAAACTAACGAACTCTAACATATGAATATATGTCCGCAAAATCAATGAGTCGAGCATCGCCAGGTTTGAGTTCGGTTCAACAAAATTATCAAACTTGAAATCAGACTCGAGTTCGACTTATTTAATATCGAGTCAAATTTCAAACGAGCTTTTTTTAAAACAAATCTCGAATGATTCACGAATAGGTGTGTTATAGCTTTTAGAAAAAGTATTTGAAGTGTTGTGGCTTTTATTTAGTTTAAAAAATACCTCCCATTTTTGTAAACTTAATAAAAGTTACTAGGAATCTTTTATATATATATATATACATATATATATATATATATATATATGGATGGGTTAGTATGACAACCAATATCTAAATGGGAATTATGAAGCAATCACATCCATTAATTTTTATAAATTGTAGAGTCTAGATTAGGGATGGGCATGGGCCGGGCTGGGCCGGGTTTCTACCTGCCCAGGCCCGGCCCAAGGTTGCTGTAATCTGGCCCGGCCCAGGCCCGTGGCCCGGGCGGGCCAAAATATCAAGCCCAAGCCCAGCCCGACATGGGCCGGGCGTGCCTGGGCCGGCCCACTACGGTTTTTTTTTCTAAAAAAATATAAGTTTTTAAATGTAATTACATATACAAAATTATAAATATAATTACATATACAAAATTATAAATATAATAGTATATTATAAATATAAATGTAATTACATATACAAAATTATAAATATAATATAGTAATACACAAAGAGTATTGGGCCGGGCCGGGTAGCTCGGGCTCAGAAATCGGCCCAAGCCCGGCCCATGGGCCAAAAAATTTATCCCAAGCCCGCCCATTTGATCTTTGGGCCGGGCTTGGGCCGGCCCATTGCCGTCGGGCTTGGGCCGGGCTGGGCTGGGCCGGGCAAAATGCCCATCCCTAGTCTAGATGCAGTATATGTGTTTTATTAAGTTGATTTTGTACTGCTACTATAAATTAATAAGGGTATATTAGGCCATATCATACTCCTAAATATAATCTCCCTAATTACATCCTTATTCTCTTTCTCTCAAAATAAAACTTTTTCAGATTAAGAGATTTTTCAACGAACTTCTCAAATATGAAGGGACATAGCTTCAGTATAAAGTTGAAACTTTAGATAGCAACCTTTTAATCTACACTTAGTGTTTGACTGATGAACTAATATCTTAAATATAGCAGTGCGGAAGTGGTGGTTTGAAAACTTACTCGTTTATTAGAAAAACTTAATGTTAATGTTCAAGTTTGCACTTAATCATTATTCAATATATGCAACATAACGTTAAAATACTGAAAATAAATAGAGAAGACACAAGAATTGGTTTGTGTGGTTCAGAGATGAAAACTTCTACGTCCACGTGTCTCGATGTGAGTCGAGGATTTCCAACTAAATGTAGAGGTGTCTTACGGTGATCAACCTTAAAGGTTAGATAGACAATGATATCAGATCACTTCTAGTTAAAAAAACTAATTCTACACTAGATCTATTATTCGGTTACAGTTGAATCGCTATTTAAGAACACACTATGGATTAAGAGTGAGCTTGAGTGTTCTTTAAACTGAAGACTTGCGTGAAGAAGTAAGCTTGAGAGCGATAGAGCGACTGAGCGTATGAATGTTTGGTAACTGGTATTTGAAGTATTTGAAGCAGTGGGATATTTACAGGACTCTCAAGAATATATCCGTTGTGAGAGAAGGCTTCGTCCTCAGTATTTGAAATTCTTCCCGTTGGAGTCGTCGTCCTTTTTACCATTTTAGATGTCCGCAACAAAATCTTGCTTCACCTACTGAGTTCTTTTCCAGAAGTGGTAATGCCCATAGAGATAGCGTACCACTCAGTGGCGAGCTTGACTTCAGTGGATATTTCAGTGCAGAGCTTCAGTCATCGTTATTTTCATGCTTCAAATAATTTCAACTTCAAAACTTCAGGTCATATCTTTCAGTAACATGGTCCTTTAGTTTTGGTTTGATAACTGAGTTATAGACAACTTCAGTACTAGTCTTAAACTTCAGTTTTGAGTCCTTCATGTTGCGTGTATTTGTAAACTGAACTCATTACCAGGTTAGTTCTAAAACAACACTAAAAACCAAATTTTAGTTTTGGACTTAATACATCTTTCAGGGTAGATTTTACAATCTGAATCAAAACCTTTATAAATATTTCTCAACACTCTTTTAACAATCATTCTCATATTCAATATTAATTTTTGTGTTGATTTAGTTTATATTATTACAATTTAATTCGTTTTGTCTAAATTGGGATTCATATATGTTCCGTATGATCGTTAGTTTTTTTAGTTGTGTAGAAATTTCATTTGTGAGCATGCTTTTTATTAATTTGTGCATGCTTTTTTATTTTTATAATGATGATTTGTGCATTTCCTTTTATGTTGTTATAGATTTCATTTTTAATTAATTTAATCTGGTGCCATTTGAATTTTTTGTTATTGCTTTTTTTATAATATTAATAATGATCACATGCACATGCTTTTTTAATAATATAATCATGTTTAATTATTTATGTAATGCTATTTTTCAAGTATTATTTTTCTTAATATTGATGTATGAATCAATAACATATTTTTTATTCATGTTATCATACTTATTTATCTATTTAACAATGCCTTTTTTGAGCATGTTTTTTTATTAATTTATTCATGCTTTTTTTATTTTTATAATAATGCTTCTTTCTACATTTCCCTTTATGTTGTTGTATTTTATTTTTAATTAATCTAATCACTGTCATTTGAATTTTTCGTTATTGCTTTTTTAATATTAATGATCACATGAACATGCTTCTTTACTAATATAATCATGTTAATTATTTATGTAATGATATTTTTCACGTATTATTTTTTAATATTGATGTATGGTTATGTGGTTTAGTAACATGCTTTTATTCATATTTTCATGTTTATTTATTTAATCTCTGTATTTTAGTAAGTTGATTCTCTATTGCTACTATAAATTAACGTTTCAAAGATTGATCTATATGGAATTGATCCCATAAGTATAGTTGATAGAAAGAGAATACATTTGGTATCCCAATACTATCCTTATGTAGCTTTAAATGATGATTTAATATAAATAACACTCTATTTGAATCCATTGATTTTTCTTAAATGAAAGGCTATGGTATCTTCTTAGTTCTCACATGAAGATATGTTCTCATATGAACCATTTCCTATATATATCTATATATATATATATATATATTATATGTTGGTGGGAGAGATATCAAATAAAATTTCTTACTAATTAACTAGAAATAAATATTGATTGTTAAATCATTTATATGAACGGTACAAATTAAATGATAATTAATTTACATGTTTTATTTAAAATATTTATACCTAAAATATAGAATTCGTTATTGTTTCGATTAGGATTTTTTGATTAGTGTATATTTTAATTGTATTAATTAATGAAAAAATATATGATTCACACTTATTTTTAATTAACACAAATTGTTTTATTTTTATTATAATCATCTATATATATCTTTAACTTTAATGACAATACAATGCTTATTCAATAATAAAGTAACTACAATAAAGCAACTTATTATTAAGAATAACATACAAGCATGTGTTGATCTAATATGTTTAGTGGTGGAATGACTAATATTGATGTAAATTGTAAAATGTCTCAATTTGCAATATTTAATATTAATTGCATAATAATAAAATAAATAGTAGGGATATTAAGAACGAGGACAGCATTACTCCAAATAAGAGAGATTGTAATTAATCCCCAATGCACATCTGTGCATATTCTCGGCAATCACTTATAAATTATCTTAAGCATAATAAACAATTTTCCTCAAAAAAAAGCATAATAACTAATTAAATTAAATTTAAAATTAGTTTACTTGTTACACATTTAAAAGGAGGAATAATATACTTATCCATCTTTTTAAAGTGAGAGGACAACATTTTGTAATGATATTTTGACAATAAAAGGATGTACCGTGTACGTATGCAATTTCAACGCCTAGTTAATTCCCTCCTAAAAAATTAATATTGAACATAATATAGATAATAATTAGAGTATAACCAGTCGAAAATTAACAATATGTTACATTATAATTTATAAATATAAGATTAAAATTAATTTTATAATCAATTTTAAAATTTGGAAAATTTTAATCTCGTTCGGTAAATTTTGGTCATGTTCGAAACTTCGGGATCATTCGGTACATATTTATTTGTGAGCGACATCAGAATCGAAATCAGAATCGAAACTGAAACTTAAAATTTTTAATTTCAAAACTCGAGAGTCTAAAAGTCCCAAACGAAATCGGGACCAAAACCAAAAAATTGATATTTTCAGGATCAAGATTTCGGGGCGGGTATCCGGTCGGTCCCGATTCTCAACCTTGCGTATAAATTACTAAGAATTGGGGGACATTAATTACAATATAAGGAATGCATATATATATGCATATAGTTTTCTTTGAATATGAATTAATAAAGCAAGAAATTAATAAAATATAAGATAAATAAAAATGAGCAAGTAGGTTATGTTAGAGGCACAAAGTAAGAAGAAAACTTTATCATGTGTACTGTGTACATATTAATTATTATAGATTCAGCTAACTAAACAAAACAAAAGAATATTTAATAATCAATAAATTTGTAATTCTCAAATCTCCACAATTGAGAGTCTGAGACAGGTGGAGAGAGCCGGAATAGTATAATGAGAGGAAGAAACTAGGTTGGCAATTTTTGACGCGACGCGATATGATCATGCACAAAATTAATGAGTTAATATCAAGCTTTATCAGATTCGGGTTGTTATCAGGTCGATCCGATAAGAAAATGAAATTATTATGTTGGGTTTGGACCGGATTCGGATTATCCGATAACAACATTTATAATATATTAATACTTTAAATTGTTCGAAAATGTAATTTGGAAAGAGTAAAAAATAATAATATTTGGAGTAGCTATTTTACTCTATTACAAAGAAATAAAATAAAATAAATCTGGAATGAAAAATGGTGGAGAATCTGGAAGCCGAGTCGAGGAAAGAGCCCTCTTTCCGCAAGACAAAATACGCCCCGGTAGTGCTCTCGGTGTGGCGTGATGTCTCCAAAGATAAAACAGTTTTACGTCTCGGAAGTGGCAGCACCGCGAACATTCGAGCTCCGGCGAACTGGAAAAGGTTAAGGACAAAACTTCTTTCTAATCAAGAGGATAAATTAATTGTAATTAATGTCCATTAATCAGTAATTTAATTATAATTAATCGGGACAGGCCATGACACAAGGCTGTCTGGGACAGGCCATGGCACAATCTCTCTGGCACAGGCCAGACCACCAGACCAGATCATCTGCTGGGCCAGACCACCTGCTGGACCAGATCGTCTGCTGGGCCAGATCACTGGCAAAAATAAGCCCCAGGACAACAGACCGGCACACGCCAGATATGGTCCTTGACCCAACTTGTCAAACCATAGGGTTTCTTCTCCTCCTTATATACATGATGAATGTTGGTTTTATAACCAATGTGGGACAAGAGTTTCTCTTCACCTTTAGTTCCAAACACATAACTCCATACTTAAGTGACTAACTTTAAACCTTTATTTCTCACTCACCGGGAATCGGTTTAAAGAAAATAAATATACCACGATCATCTACTCGAAACTTAAATCGACCCTAGGTCATTTAATTTCCTTAAAATTAAATGACACGTCACTTAAAACTTGGTCAAACATTATTGACCACAATAAATATATATATATTTAAAGCGATTCCTACATAAATTTTGAAGGAAATGTAATTTTTTAAATATTTTTTCAAAATATTTTACATTTTCATTAAATAAAAAATAAATATATTTTATAAATTAAAAATTTATTCATTATTGTATTTAATTTCTTCTGTAGTATTGGGCTTTGGCGGTATTTATCATGCACTTCTGGAACCCGAGCCTCCCACTGGGGTGGGGGCCCGCTTTGTCAAAAGCGAGAGAAACCCCATCCCTCTCTTTTCTTTTTTCGCCTCCATGTCCCCACACGGGATACAATTATATTTTTGTTTGTCTTATTTTTGGTGTGTTTTAGTCTTCATGTTGGTTAAGTCTAGCATTAGTTGTTTTGTTTTTCGTGTTTTTTAGTTCATTTTACACCGGATTTTGTGTTTTCATGTTTTGATATAGGATGGTAGAATGAGGAATGTTGTAACGGAATAGGATAATTGAGTGATCGAAACAAACAGAAACGTAAAGAGACACAGATTTACGTGGTTCACCAACGTTGTGTTGGCTACGTCCACGGGCAGAAAAGGAGAACATATTTTATTATGATAGTGACGGCTACAGATACAGAATGCGTGCCCTACTTCTATATAAATAGAGTACATCAGATGGGTTTCAGTGAGACCCCCGTTTGCGTAGTGGCAAACCAGATTCAAGACATACTAACAAGGAAGGAGTGAAGCTAGAAATGGTGTCTTTTGCGTTGCACGTCCAAAGCCAAGTGAAGCGAGATGAGTCGAAGAATGCACGAAAAGAGAAACCGAAGAGAAAGGGCGAGCTCGGAGCCCTGCGGCCGCTGGGGTGGAGCCGAGCGGATTTTCAGAGAGCAGAGGTCAGCGGCCGCTGGCCCTGCAGTCTTCGCGAGTCAGAGAGGCAAAGTCAGCGACCGCTGGCTGGCAGTTATAGGCGGGTTTTAAAATGCTTTTTGGATCATTTTTCAGAAGCCCCCAACTCTTGTACTCGAATATTACTCTCTAGAAATACTTTTTTATTGCTTTCCTAGTTAGTTTGGGTGTTTCCAAGTGGATTGAAGTTGTTCCAACTTAGATTGTGGAGAATCTTAGTAAGTTTATCATCATGTAGCTTTCTATGGTTTTTTCCTTTCTATCTATGGTTGGTTAGATCTTTATCTAGGGTTTGATTGTCTATTCTATTACTTGATGCTTTAATTCAATCAATTATCGGTTGTTTAATCCGTGCTTAATGAGTTTTCATGCTTGATCAACATGTATATCTCAAGATATGGAATGGATTTATAAATTGTTCTATGTTTCTTTTGATTGAACAACTGACCTTATAATCGGCGACGTAAAAAGGAATTTATGTTGAAGTTGAAGTTCTGTTCAGTGTAATTTGTACACGTGACTGATGATTACCGATTAACTATTGAACACGTAAGTGATTAGCTAGTTGAACTTAGGAGAATTATATTGAAACATGAAGTTTGATTGAATAAGTGTTAAGTATAGATTGTAGATAATCTTTGCCCTAAACTTTAATCCTTTAATTCACCTTTATTTCTTCGATTTTGTTAGTTTGATAATCATAATTCTCTTCATCTGATTTAGAGTGTTTAGGAATTGTTTTGTAACATTCAAGTACTTTTAATTGAATAGCCATGTTTAGTCTTCCGCGAGATTCGACTTAGGGTTAGTTTAACACGTACTATAAGACTCGTTTAATTGCGAGAACTCGAGCTTACGTTTTGAGTTGAACAAATTTTTGAAAAATTTGTTCAACCTAAAATGTGTGTCTAAGTTCTCGTAGTTAAACGAGGCCTATAATACGTAGTAAGATGACCCTAGTCATATATCAAGGAAGGCTTAACAGGGCTTCCTAATTCAAGTGCTAGAGATTTAAACAACAAGTCCTAAACATTCTAACCAAATAGCAAACGTATGATTAACTAAGCTAACTAATCAACAACAATTTAAATAATGGAAATCCGGAATTAAGGCTCTAGGAGCTGAACATTCGCTTCGATCATCACATGATATGATTAATACACACATTCACATGCCCATCTAGAATTCTTAAGAGCTATCTAATTAAGAACTTTCATATTAATAATTAAATCACGACTACGACTTTCGTATTTAGCCATACAATTTAGAATCTGAGTTAAACAAGCAAACACTTGATTAATACGTCTCCGATTATAATCAAAGTTGATTGGACTTTTATCAAACACAAAGATCGTATCTCGACCTCACCCTACGTCTAACGAATTGCAACGATGATCAATCGGCACAATTTAACAAGCGCGAATCCAAGCAACAAACATGATTTAATAATAACATAAACGATCGAATAAGAAGTTTAACAATCTAGTGGAGATCAACTACTAGAAAAACGCTCATACATGACATTAATTTAATGTCATGTATGAGGGTAAAAGAATGTCAAGTATGGTAGGCTCATCTATTCCTCGCTCATAGATGACACTGAAATAATGTCATCTATGCGCTCATAGATGACATTACACGCTCATAGATGACACTAAAATAATGTCATCCATTTCATAATACATGACACAATATAATGTCATCTATATAAAAAAATGTCATTTATAAGCGAGAAGTTGACACATTTAGGTGCAATACATGACTTTTTCAAAATGTCATCTATAATTCGTAAGATGACATTAATTTAATGTCATCTATATTAAAAAAAAATATCATTTATAAGCGAAAAGTTGACACATTTAGGTGCAATACATGACTTTTTCAGAATGTCATATATAATTCGTAAGATGACATTACTTTTAATGTCATCTATAATCTGATAAATTTAACCATTTTCGTATTTTTTCATTAATTAACCTGTATTTAATAATTTTGGTTTCATCAATATATTTTACAAAATAAAACAATGTCAAATAGAGAATTCATACACGCACTAAAAATATTTATATGCATTAATTGTCTAATATTCAACTTCGTACACGGAAATAAAAATAAAAATGACAAAATACTATAAAGTTTGGGTTAATATTTCAATCCACATTAACTAATGTAACTTAAACTAGTACACGGACCCAAAGCAGTAGAAGTTTGAATCACCATGCCCAAAATCACCAAACTTCTTCATCGATCAAAGCAATATTGTCACTAGCTTCACATGTCAATCTACAAGAAAATCGAGCTAGAGTGAGACAAATATTAAAGTATTTGATTTTGATGAACTGTCAAGTATATGAGTTCATAAGAGGAAAACAAATGAGAGTTACCTCCCAAAGATATAATGAATCGCCAAAAGAAAATTCCCGGCGAAACAAAACCATGAGCATTCGGAAGGCAAACAAATAATCCGCGCCACCCAGAGTTTCTGTTCTCAAAAAAAGGAATAACTATAAGTACCAGTCTTTATTACTACTTCCTAAAGGAAAAAATACTTTATATAATTATATTTCAACAGCAATAGAATTAATGACATAAAAGTGCTAGAGTTTGTATTGAAGTTTTTAGCACCTAAAGTGTATCCTTATTTTTTCTTCTCGTTCTTTTTTCATTTCTTCATGTTCTTGTTCACAGTCCTAAGTGACGAGTTATATTGCAGACCAACTCTCAAATTAATAGATGATGCATTTTCTGGAACTTCAATGCCTAGCAAGCAAAAACAGAGATTAGGCCTCATTGATGAATTATTGATGGTATCATAATAACATGATGTTTCACAAGCAATACAAATATTTGGCTTCATATTAAGAAAGTTTTGGATGAAAAAGTTAAAGAAAGACAAACCACAACAATTGATGTAATTTACCTAGGTGCTGATGAAGCTTGGAATCGATAACTTGTGTTATCGAAGCTAGATTGCCAAGTTGTGCCTCCACTCCTATAGAGTTCCCAGTGCATCTGAAATTTCCTCGCTTCAAACAAATTTCTATTATTAACAACTAATAAATACCATGAGCAACTGAAAGATGGTAAGCAAAATTAATATAGTTAAAAACATAACCAAGGCTATGTTTCTTCAAGCCATATTAAGCTATAAAACATAACCATAGATCATAACTGATGAAGAAAAATAGCACAAAACATGGGAATAGTGCAGGTTGACACCTCTCTCGTAGTAGAAAATTAATCATTCAAATTTCTAGTGAATGACCTGAAGATCCAATTGCCATTAAGATTACAAGCTTCATATTTTGAGGCACACACCAAAAGAGTATATGCGGAGAAGGATGATCTATCAGAAATATTTATGTACCAGTTTTCCTCATATCTTATTTACTATGCCTCTATGAGCTAGATAATCAATTGCATTTCAATTTTTGGTAATTGAAAAAGAAAATAGTCAAGTTTGCACCAGCATATCACATGAGAAATGAAGACAGTTTTCTAACGAAGTACTTGCTAACTAGAATTGTTGATTTCAAGACATCAAAAATTCTATGACAGGGATAACAAATAGAATCCCAAAGCACTCGGCCACTCCCCACTACAATTTCCAAAAGTAGATCTCCTCAATAGCAGAAAATAAGTACTTGGAACATATTTCTCCGTACAACCATAGCTAGCTTGCAACTAGGAGAAGGTTCTTTGCTTATAAAGATAATAAATGGAATTGATATCAGGCAGGAGGAAAGCTTCAAAGATGAAAATTGAAAGGAACATAAGATAGTACCAGTCTCCGCATTAAACGTTCAAAGCACCAAAATGCATCTGCCTCATCCTCAAGGAGAATAATCATAGGCGAGCAAAGATCACTCATACCTGCTCAACATAAACATTTAAATAAGCACTTACTCACAACCATAGATATGAGTCCATATACGAATATCATAGAACACGAAATAAGACGATTTAGGCGAGGGAGAGCAGCCAAATGTGCTGAAGTTGAGGTAACAATTCATGGAGTTCCAAACACCTTGTGCTGTTAAAATTGACTCACCTTGGCAGTACCCAATATCTGGGTCGAACCAGCCATACACTGCCAGGATATCCCAAAGTTTTGACAAATGTTCTTGTTTCTCATAAAATACTAGCGTTCTGTCAGTTCGGACTACATCAAGACCTACAATTAACACTTAACCATTTCAAAATATCACCAAGTAAAAGTCACCTAAATATAGATGCAATTCCAAGATCTTTTTCTGTATACCGAGCAAAGGCTATCAGAGAATAAAATAAGAGAAGGAAAAATAAGATAATCACCTATTTGATGTAATATAAGTTTCCATTGGATTTCTTTCTTGTCCATGGGACCATGTCCATTTGATATTCTAGGCATTTCAGAGCTAGAAGCATCTGGTGATGGAAGATACAAGGTCAAGTCAAGGCATAAGCTCTCACCATTAAATAGAGAATATTCCTAAAAAACGAGAAAAAGCAAGGCAGCGCGCCCTAAAACCAGATGTCACTACCCTGTTTACGTAGAAAGAAAAATTGCACAGCTTCTATCAGCACCTACAAGTAAAAATAATAACTTGTGCCAATTTCATCAATCACAATAACTTGTGGCATATGGTTTTCCACAGCTTCTATCAGCACCTACAAGTAAAAATAATAATTATGAATCTCATATGCAAGATAAAATTGCACTATATGGAATCTTAAAATAATAAACCAATAGAACTGCTAGGATTACTAATAAACTATAGAGTTCTGGATTTAATTAATCGAATGAATGAAGCTTGAATGAAATAGTTTTTTTATGTTTCATTCCTTGAAGAATTTTAGAAGCATGGGGGACCAAAGACTGATTTCCAATTATATTTAGGAGACAGATGTAAAGGAAATAACTTGCAACCGTTGACAAATAGAGATAAGAACAACTTTTATACTTTATGCTGGACATCAGTGTGAGGGACTTGCATTCTACGAGCATTGCCTATTCCTGAGTATGGAATATCTCCATCGCCTCCAATTTCATTTGAGGTATCGACAATCATTACGCGCATCTCATACTCATTTGCAAGCATACGAGCTATGTCCCTTTAAAGAAAAATCATAACATACATTATTCTACTGATAGTATAATATATATCAGATCACTGTTTATATTGTTGTCTATGAAGGGGAATAGAAGCACATGGAGATCATAACTTCAAATTCAAGCCACAGAACAGAATCATTCTATGTCAATCCAAATAGAGATTTCCTAAAAATCATTGCATATTGACATGCCAAGAGAACTAAAGTGCAGCAGCTAGAAAATGATAGCTCTAGTGCATACCTCAGCTCGATCAGCACCAGTTCCCAACTGACCGAACTGGTTCCCCCCGAAAGCATAGACGTCTCCATTAGCAGAAATACAGATTGTGTGCCATAGTCCTGCTGCTACACATTCTATCTTGATTCCAAGTAGAGAAGAAACACAAGTAGGACCAAGTTCATCATCTGTACTTCCTTGGCCACACTATATCAGATTAAATGAGAAAATAAGCTTCTACTCAATTGCAGAAGATAAGCAACAGCTAATGGGGATACAGAAACTACAGAATGATGGACAAATTACATGTATTTGAGCCAATATGACAATTAAGCAAACAATCAAATATCTAGTACCCTCATCTGTCCCCAGCTAAAGATTCTCAAAAGGTACATCATACAATTGGCTACAAAATACAGAAGCTAATGGATGAGGGCACATATACCATTCAATACCTGTAATGACAGCACTATGTCTTCCTCCACAAGCAATTGCTTTTACACAGTTTCCAGGAATTCTAAATCCCTGGCTCTCTGAACCCATTTTTCCACCAGAAGGGCCTAGAGAGCGACTCTTGTTGAAAGATGAATTAGTGCATGGTATAGGATGAGGAGAAGACACCATTCTAATTCGTGATCCCAGACCCAACTGTCCCTCACCTCCGTAGCCCCAACCCCACACCTGCCCCTCATCTGTAACTTTGACAAAAAAACAAACAAAAGATAACAGCTCTGCTCCAAAAAAAACACCATATTGCAGTTAAAAAACAAACAAAATGCCTACCTGACAATGCTAAGGTGTGCCGACCACCGGCAGCAACAGATGCTATCCTTACTCCTGGATTAAGAGCAACTAAACAAGGGAGTGCTGAAAGAATTTCATCTCCAGCTGAGCTCTCAGCTGACTATTCAGTGCACAGGGAAACCAAAAACCATAACTCATGCATTCATTTCTTAAGCATATATCATCATTAGTGCACAGGGAAGACACTAATCTTCACCTCCATTTTTTGATCAGAACTGTCAGCCATTAAACCTTACCATGAATTTTCTTTCATATCCTGAATCTAGTTGGTCAAAACAAAAGTTCGTTTCCCTTCCAAGTTTGGTAGGTCTAGAAGTACAACAAAATAGTTTGCAGAAATAGAAATGCAATAAAAGCTTGAGCATCATATAGCTTATATAGTGCAGCAAATCTAAATTAACAATAACCAAAATCTGCTACGACATCCAACACACGTAAATCGTAATCCTTCAATATGAAACCTAGGCCAAAACAAAGCAGAAAAATCAGTGGCGCTAACTTTACCATAATACAAAATTTTCACGCACTCAAAATCCAAAGAACAGAACGTACGTGTACCTGTATAATTCTATTTCATACGTGCACTTTCAAGCATCCGGAAATAAAAATTCTATTTCATAAAGATAAAAGAGATATATATATATATATATATATATATTATTCCAAATAGGACCAGGGAGCAATTCTGCTCAGTAAGAACTGAAACTAGAAAGCCAAATTTGTTACCATAATAACAAAAATATTCCACTTTCTTACACATACAGAGAGCATTTCTGCTTTACTAATATGCCCAACCTAGATTTTACCCAAGGGTTTGGTCTGTTCGGAACAAGACCATGGACTAGATAGGGTGCAGTAAAACATATTCCAACAATTACATTATGATTGCAGTTGAACTCTACGGGTTGACACAATTACAACCAACTCTAGTTTTAACCGTCTTCCAGACCTCATCAATGAATTCCAAAGTGTCAGTTCTTTAAAGCTATACAAACTTGTCAAATTCTCATAAACAAGTTCCCATACTGAGTTTTTTTGGGTTTGCTGAGTACAAATTGGTCGATTTTCAACATGCAAAATAATATAGCATCTGAACAGTTAAAATTAAGAAGCTCCCAACTGATTTGAATTTGAAGCACAACAAATGAAAAGGAGAATAAAAACACCTAAAATAAAAGGAAACTGCACCAGGAAAATGTGACATGAATCAAATTACCTGAACTGGTACTTCAAGTTTTGACCTCAATGTAGACCGACCTTTTCCCTCCTCTCCCTCTTCTAGTAGCTATCAGTCAAACAAGAATGAAGGATCAAAGACATAATACACCAGCTTATATAAGAAGCACTGTTAGATAGGTAATAGTAGTTCTCATCTAAGAAGCACTGGGATGAATACGATACGGGGACGAAAATACGTCCATTTCCAAAAACATAGGATATGAATACGTCAAAAATACGACAAAACACCCCAGATTTCTAGCAAACGAAATCTAGCAAACCGTGCAAAAAATTAAAGCCATTGATGGTGGAAGATGCAACAGATTCAGGAAGCAGTACAATGACTATCGATTATTTGGTATTCGAGAGAGGGAGCAAATTGAGAGGAATTTAGGGAAAAAAAGAAAGAAAGAGAAGCACTGAAGACATACCTTGCTTGGGCGGCGACGGTGGCAGGGTAGGTGGCGGCGGCAAAAGCCCTCGATGGTTGCTGCTCTCTGCTGCCGCGAGAGAGAGTTTCGAGGGAAACTTCTGAGGGCGCGCGAGAGGTGATGGAGCGCCGGCGAATTCGCTGGGGAAGAAATGGCCGAGCTCCGGCTAAGGATGGGAGTGGCTGGGTTCGCGGAATTGAAGAATTGAGATGGGAGGGAAATTGTGGAGGGAGAATAAGGGTTTATGAAAATTAACACGTTCATATAGATGACATTTTTTATTAATGTGTCATGTATATTAATTACAAACACACCCATAGATCACATTTTGATGATATTGTCATCTAAGTAATAGATACGTGACATTTTAGCATGACATTATTTTAAAAAATGTCATATATATGTTTAATCACACTTCATAGATCACATTAATGTCATCTATGCAAAAAAATACGCTCATACATGACATTTTGTGAAAAAAATGTCATCTATGATGTGTCATGTATGAGCGTTTTTCTAGTAGGGTGACTATACTATGGGAACAAGTAATCAATCTCCACCTTAATCCGTCTTTCCAAAGTTGAAATACAAGTAAAAGTGTTAAACTGGAGTTCTAAGATTACAAATTCGAGTTCCTTTTTTTAGAGATATGGAAGTTCTCTTTCAAAATGGCCTAGAAAAGGCTTTAAAACCCGCCAATAACTGCCAGCCAGCGGTCGCTGGCTTTGCCTATCTGACACGTTTCAACTGGAGGGCCAGGGGTCGCTGACCTCTGCTCTCTGAATTCTTTTGCAGCTCTACCCCTGCGGGCGCTGGAGTTCCAATGACCGCTGGGCTTCGTGTTTATTCCTTCTCTTCGGTTTTTCTTCTCGTGCATTCTTTGACTCAACCCGCTTCACTCGACTTTGCACGTGATACGAAAAAGGCACCACTCTTAGCTCCAATCCTTCCTCATTCTACCATCCTACATCAAAACACGAAAACATAACAACCGGGGTAAAAACGAACTAGAAAGAGTACGAAAACGAACAACCTAAACTCTAGATACGACAAAACGACGATAAAAAACATAATAAACATTTTTTATATTTTTTATGTCATTTTTTCATATAAAACTAAAATTTTATCGTGTCAATAAAGGATCGTGTCGTTATCGTATCGTGTCAACAAAAAAGTTATCGTGTTCGTATCGAATTCGTAACGTGTTCAGGTTTAAACTTCGAGTTCGTGTTCATATTCAACGGAATCTTGACAGATTGTGTTGTTATCAGATCGACCTGATAAATCGATAACAACCCAATCCGCACGATTCGATGGCCCTACAAAAAAGCCGGCTTATAAGGACGATCAAAAAGTTAATAATTTCTCAAGTGTACTATAAAATTAATATTACCTAGTCACCAACTGACCATATCTTTTCTCTTTAATCAGTCCATATATAAACTACTATTGTCATAAACTATACACAAAGAAACCAAAATTCTCCATCTATCGAACCATTATCCATGGAGTCAACCGTCATCATCTTCTTCTCCTTCCTTGCATTTTTCCCTCTTCTGCTGTTCCTCATCAAGAACAGGAGAAGTACGGCACTCCCACTTCCACCAGGTTCCTTAGGAATCCCCATTATCGGCCACAGCCTCGAGCTTCTCAAGGCCATGAGAGAAAACAGAGGCGAAAACTGGCTGCAGGGAAGGGCCCGAAGACACGGCCCGATTTCGAAGATCCACATCTTCGGAACTCCGACGGTTCTGTTAACAGGCCAAGCCCACAACAAATTCATATACACCAGCAGCGAGGAGACCCTCTCCAATAATCAGCCCCCCTCAGTGAGGAGGCTCCTCGGCGAGAGGAATCTCTTCGAGATGAGCTCCGAAGATCACAAGCGACTCAGAGGAGCAATCCTCTCCTTCTTGAAGCCCGAAGCCCTCAAACGGTATGTGGGAACAATGGATCATGAGATCAGATTGCACCTCACCCAGTATTGGAATCAGAATCACTACATCTCAGTAATGCCGCTTATGAAGAAGCTCACCTTCGACATGATTTCCACGCTTCTCTTTGGGGTGGAGAGAGGGGTCAGGAGAGAGAGGCTGGTGCATCTCTTCGAGCAAGTCATGGATGGTATGCTGGCGGTTCCGATCAACTTGCCCTTCACGCGCTTCCGAAGAAGCCTACGCGCCAGGGCGGAGGCCGGCGCCATCATAAGGGACCTCATCGACGAGAAGAGGGAGAAGCTACTTGCGAGAAAAGAAGATGGAATTATGATAAATGACGAGGACCAAGATGATCTCATCAATACGTTGCTGAGCATGAAAGACGACGCCGGCACGCCCCTCTTGTCCGACAAAGAAATCGAGGACAACTGCACGGTGGCAATGATCGCCGGCCACGACACCACCTCCACACTCCTCACCTTCTTGATCAAACTCTTGGCCGAGCATCCCCTTGTTTATCAAAATGTTGCTGATGGTACATATTCACTTGGCTGATTCTTTTTTTTTGGTATTTTGTTGAAAAGAGATTGATGATTTGATGGGTGTTGATGCAGAACAAGAAGAGATCGCACGAGGGAAGAACTCATCGAGCGAGCCTCTGACGTGGGAGGAACTAAACAAGATGAAGTACACGTGGAGGGTGGCGACGGAGGCGTTGAGGATGTACCCTCCGGTGATGTTTAGCTTTAGACAAGTCCTTAAAGATATTCAAATAGGAGGCTATGTTATCCCCAAAGGATGGCAGGTGTTTTGGGCAGGATGCATGACGCAGATGGATGAATCCATATACCCGGATCCGTATAAGTTCGACCCGTTGCGGTACGAGGACCAAATGGCGATGCCAGCTCATACCTTCGTAGCGTTCGGAGGAGGGCGGAGGATGTGTCCGGGTTATGAATTTGCGAGAATAGAGAGTTTAACGATGATTCATTACTTGGTCACTCGCTTCCAATGGAAGCTGAGTTTGGAAGAGAATAACATGAGTAGAGATCCCATGCCCGTTTTCAAGCAAGGCTTACCCATTCTGGTTCAGCCCAAGAAGCCTTTTAATGTATGATTTAATTATATATATGCAATACTATATTTTTGCTTTTATAGAATGATTAATTATTATATGAACTCGATCAGTTGTAAGTTTAGCCGAGTCTCCTCGTGATTTCTGTAATTTGTTAGTAGACAAGTGATGTAGTGATGCTATCTTACACTAGGAAGTTAAAAACATCATATCCCATTACATTCATCACTACAGATAATATATATAGAATAAATCAAATCAATATTATTGACATGCCATGTGTACACTACTCTGAGAATTCTAGATGATTTATTTTAAATCAATATTATTGACCTGCCAGTCGCCAACCTTGAATCAGACTACTTCCAATAATTAAACTTGTGTTAGAAGAGAAAAAGAAATTATGTTGCTTCTTTGACGACTGAGGCCTAAATTCCAATAATGTATTGTTGAATAAACAAAATGAAGTTTTTTCCCAATAATTCCAATATATTAATTATTGTTGAACAAAAAAAAATAAAGTTTGCTGCTTTGACTGAGGCTTGCTATGGAAAATTGAATTCCTAAGCCGAGTTAAGTGTAGCATTTCGGGGGAAGGATTTATGTCATTTTTATGCTACTGTACTCTAGTATTTTATTATATTTAATACATAAGAAACTAAGAAACGGTGGAATTCTTGATCGAAAAATAATACTCCTATGTAAGTTCTAAGATATAATTGACAAAGCAAAACATCTTAAATATACACGAGTACTAAATTAATTAATAGCCACGTTACTCTAAATGAAAAAAATAATAGAGAAAAGTAGCATATCCGCATTTAGAGTAGAGGCTCATATGGCGAATTACCTCTTATGGTCCGATTTTGTTCAAATGGGCCCCTGAAGTCGATAAGTTGCTGCAAATTAATCCTCCCTTCTAACGGTCGTTTAACGTCGTTGAGTAAATTTTATTTTTAATGAAAATGAATATATAATATAATATATGTGATATTTAAAATATGGGAAAAGTAGCATATCTGCCTCAATGATAGAGGCGTAGAGGCCCCTATGGCAGATCACCCTTTATGGTCTAGTTTTTGTTCAAATAGACCCTAAATTCGATAAGTTACTGAAATAAAAAATTAATTTACTTAACCGACGTTAAACGACTGTTAGAAGGGAGAGTTAAGTTGCAACAATTTATCGACTTCAGGGGTCTATTTGAACAAAACCGGACCATAAAGGGTGATCGCCATAGGAGCCTCTACCTAGGGGCGAATATGCTACTTTTCCCAAAATAATAATAGCAATGTCATATCTTCTATATAACGCATACTCATTTTGTTCAATTATTTTATTCTTTTCGTTCCATTATTTATAATATGTTTATTATATTAAAGAGTAATAATAATAATAATGACTCAATTTTTTTAAAAAAAATATTTTATCTTAAAAATTTAGTCAACTTTATTGAAGTAAAGTACTTTATTATTAAAAGATCATTATTTTGAATATTCATGTTAACAAATAATGTGCTACTTATAAAAAATCGAATGGATGGAGTATATAGGATAAAAAGTACTCCAATTAGGACCAAGTCAACACAAGGGAGCCTCAAGAAGAAAGAGAGGAGAGGTAAGGTGAACTTTTGATTTTGATTTTGCAACGGCATTATTTTAATTTGTCTTGTACGTCATGTTATTTTCAATTTGAGAAAAATTAATTTTGATGGAAAAAATTAATCTAATCAATGACTTGGTAATTTCTTGATAATGATATTTAAAGTCGTTCTTTATATCTTGAAAACAAATTAGTTGAGTGTATATATTATAAATTTTCAAAGCCTTAGTGTTTTGGAAGGAAGAAGAACAAGGCTAATAGTATCACTATAAATCTGCACCCCTGATATAAAGAAGTCGATGATACTATAATCAGCAAATGGAGTGGAACTCTATCTACTCTACTAATTCAATCAAAGATATTCTGTTTCGTCATATGTGGAAACTAAGTACCTTCATGAGCTAATGCCAAGCTACTCCCGTAGTACTAGCCCTCGCTCGAGCCTCAGCCAGTGAAACAGCCATGGCTAACATCATCTGCTCCTCAAAATTCTCGGGAATTATCGATCCCGTGGCTGGTTGCATGCTGCGCAGATTATCATCTTCATGTTGGAGTTGGGGTACTGCAGAAGGATTGATAACATCGCCGAAATCATCAGAACCTCCGTAACTTGTTCCAACTTCAGCCATCACAGACCGATGATCAGCCCATTCTCTAGTATCCCCGGTCATTGCCACCTGGCTGTCGGGTGATACCACAGTCTCATTCTCTGCACGAAAGTAATTTTGCCCCTCCCCATTGGAATACCTTATACTTCTGGATACGTTATATCCAGATATGTCAGCACCGTAGTTGGGAGGGGCCCCTTCACCACTCTGTTGACGTTCAGCAAGGGCTGCAATAGCACAAGCGAGACCACCAGAAGGAGATGATGATTCAGCTGCTGGAACTATTTCTGCTAAAGAGCTACGATCTTCTACTATGTATTCTCCTGACTGAGCTGCATCACTGTAGGAAAAATCCTGACACCTGCCGCTTTCCTATTATAATTACATGGAATATGCAGTTAACAAACCAATTAGTATGTCATTCTGTGATGAAATTTATGATCGAGGTTGATCGTACTGCTACGGTGTCGACACTGCAATGAAATTTTAGATTATTTGAAAGATTCAAGTCTGATAACCCATCTCCCACTGGTTAAATGCAGATGTTTTAACATGTAACTCAGGAATCTTTCTCATAAAAATTCAGCTTCTCATTGCCATCATGATCCTTAGTCTCGATCACATTTGCCAAAATCATGTTTGTTTCACTATAATATTTTAATTAAAGGTCCAACTAATGTGATTTGTTAAGATCAGCAGCCAAATGTCAAAGAAAACTAAATTAATGTATCAGAATTCAAACTATAATATTTCAATGGGACTGACACGGACAAGAACCCAAATTAACAAACTAGACCAATAACTACCTTTTTTTTTAATCTATTAGGAGAATAAAGTGCCCTTTCAAGACTCTAAGAAAAGTGTGGATTATTTTTTCAAGATTAGAGATATCATAGATTTGATTATGAAAAATTGAAGTATTAGATCTTTTCATTTCTTTGTGTTTACTTTCTCGTGAAAGGATGTCCTGCCAAGAAATCATATTGGTTGTATGGTATTGTACTTAAAAGTTAAAGATTGGCAAAGTATGCACACTAGTTCTGGCTCCAGAAGGCTTCATGTATTTGAGATTATCTGTAAACTGAAATATCAAATTGTGCTGGGAAGGTTACTACCTGAATAGACAGCCAAATTGCTTCCATAACCATAATATCCTCAAGATCAAGATCAAATTCATCCTCCCTGCATTCAGAGTCAACAAAATTACAACATAATATGAGTACCACGTGGTCAATAATCTACTAAATCTCTAAGAAATAATCAGTAATCCCATTAGTTACAGGCTGGAATTATGATAATGCTTACATTTAGAATTAAGATTAGATAATATTCCATAGTTGATGTGTTTAACTGTGTAGGGAGGATCCCAGTGTCACTAATATTCGTCGGAAGATTTTAGCCACATTAGATGTTGTTGACTCCTACTTCTGATTATCGGGGAATTAAAATGATATAACTAAAATTTAGTTCAATTCTAAATGCACGATGGAGGGGTATGGAAAAGATGAATATAAGAAGAATTCAAGCACTAAAGGCATCTGATCTTAGGTACTTCCATTTGACCCCTTAACACGGGGGCATTTTCTAGATTTAATTCCATTTGAGTTTTCATATCTACTTTGACTCTACATCAGTTTATACATGTAGGTCGTTGTCAGTCTTATCAGAAATGGACATTGTTAATAGATGAATCTCTAATAGACTAATACATATCTTACACCAAACCACTTTTCTTCCATGTGTCTGGGGACATTGCAAATAATCTCCAAAAAAGCTACTCTATCCAAAAACTCAAAAAGTGATATAGACATCAATCACATTGAGCAACAATGAAAAAAAAAATCTCTTTGAAACTGTGCATGCAGACGTTGGTATATGTGTGTGCATGAGTGAGAGAGAGAGACTACAAGTCCACCGCAAAATCCACAACTTGAGCCTAGTTAACCACCTTAGCTCCAGTTGTAAAATTAAACTACAACCTCCACTTAGAAGACCTGGTACCGTACTACACAGAGGGACAATCGTATAAAAAAAAAACATTGAACTGTCCAAGAAGGAAGTGAGAACATGCTAATGGTTGTCACTTTCAGAGTTGAGAGTACTGAACAATAATGATAAAAAAAATGACTTCTGAGATGTTCTACCACTGTCTTGTTTTGCAGTTAGCCTACTTTAAGTGTGTTTTTAAGTAGGGATAAGAAGAAATCTAAAAAGCTTACAAAGCCAATAGAGTGATGGACATAGAATTAGTAGAATTAATTAAGTTCCATAAATTTTCTGAAAACTAGCAGAAGCATAAAATGGAACAGCATAATTATCCATTTGATGAATTTTAATACTCCCCCCGTCCTGGTAAGCATGACACAAGTTATATTCAAACGAGTGTATTAAAATAATAAAACGTGCCAAGCTTATTGGGACGGAGGTAGTACTATTTAGAAATTATCTCGATCTTTCCATTTAATGCACAATGAGATTCCTGTAAAAAAATTGTTTCATGGTGTCTCTGATGAAATTCACATCAGGTTTATGTTTTTTAAGCTAAACTAAGGTCTACAAAGATACCACGTAATACTCAGGGAACACACTTTTAAACTTCCAGATTTACTAAAACTGGTTTTCAAAATAAATTAAGCTAACAAAAGAAAATTGTCATACCTAGCCTGCCTTTGGCGTGGATTTGATCTTATTGCCGAAGTTGCACTTGACTCGTGCAACGCAACAATTTCTTCACTTTCTATAGCAGAAACAGAAGTTGGTACTGGTGCACAGAAAAGCACAATGATTAGACAAGGTCGGAATCAGTATATGTTGCTTGATGATTACACCAGTTACCTCGGGTTGAGCAATATTCAACCTCAGTTGGTGCTCTCATACTGCTAGAAGAGCTTATTTCTCTTTGCTTCAATGACTTTTCTTCGTCCTGAAGTTCTTGATGCCTAATCCTTATTTTGGCCTCAATAACTCGTTGTTCTTCCTATAGGTGAAAATTGTAGTAAACAATTTAGAAATGAGAATATCCAATACTACAAAGAATACTTGGAGACTTATAAACAGTAAACCACTCTCACAAGTTGCTCCATGCTTTTCTCCTCCTTTGTCTTAACACCTCGATACTCCACAGCATAATTTGAGGTTTTACAGAAGGGACACCTTTAACAGTTAAGGCAAGCACATAATAATCTTGACATAACGAATGCAAACAGAGTTTACCTGGACACAGATACTGTTAAGCATGTGTTTTTGTGTGTGTGTGTGTGTGTGTGCATCTTTGAATCTATATGGATATAAACTAGCTCATAATTTCTCCGTTTATTTTTCTCTTTTTGAAGGAACGTACACAAACAATTTTGACCCAAACCAAATCTTTGAATTAAGGATACTGTGTAGGCCGTGTCGAATTGGGAGTCTTCATCTGCAAAAAACACTCTAGAAGACGGGGAAGTTTAGTAAAGCCACAAACAAAAAATCAGGATGATGATCATTCATGACTTTATAGGGAAAAGGAAGACTTTCAATTAGTGAAATGAAAAACAGGCAAGAACATACCTGTACAAATGCCTTTCATGCAGCACCTCGACCGGTTAAGACTTGGATAGTACTAAAACATCCAAAACAAAGAAGGAAATATATTAAATGATGGGAATATCCCATAGAAAGAGATAAACTATTACACATCATACAGAAAGTGCAACTATTAGTAATCGAGACTAATGAAGTACTGCAAAGCTCCAGATTGATAGATGAAAGAAACTGAACTGTGTTCAGTTGAAACATAATCCACTCTCTATTACCAATGGATATAGATAGCAACCCAACTTCAGTTCCTCATTAAAAATTCTAGTAGACTAATTCAATTGTTAGGTAATAGTTACACATTATGGCAATCCAGTTTCCGCCACATCACTCCATAATTCAGATTGAACTAGGCCACCTTCGTAGCTTCCTCGAGACAGTATATAGTTTCTAACTTCATCCATACACATTCCTATAACGACTACATTTTCATTCCACATAACCAGAGCAGATGAAAGAAGATTCAATTAATTATATCTGGAAAGACATGAAAAGGAGAGTACAAACCAAGAAGCATATAGGACACTCCTCGAGGTCACAGGCGGAATCATCATCACCAGGGTAACAAGGTGCCAGCTTCGAGTCAAGAATTAGCTTCCGAAGCTTCTTGTGATCCACATCTCTGTGTTGGTACAACCCCTGAGGCTTAGTGTACTTCTCTTCCACTACCTGCCTCCTCCTCACCAATTTATTCCCCATCCAATGAAAAAACCACCCACAGTTTTCGACTAATTTCAAATAGCTTCACAATTCTAATAAAATTTCTCCACAATACAACACATTGCTCACTATATCGAAGCAGGGCCGAACAAAGTTCGCGTCACTGACGCATACAAATGAAACAAAAACCATCAATTTTCTCAGAAAACAACGCGATTCCAATAATTCTACTCAAGAAAAACACGAGCCCACCAAGAAATATACGATTTTTAGATAAAATGGAACCTTGGAATTAAATCTTGGAACCAAAGAAAACGGCCCCGCTTGAATTCTCAATGAGAAAAGAGAGCAGGAAGCAGACTTCACCTGGGCATATATATAATTAAATGACAAGTAATTATATACAGGTGATTATGTGCGTTTGTATGTATCTATATCCGAGAGGGAGGGAGAGGAAGAGGGAGAGAGAGAGAGGGGATGGAACAAGATCAGAACTTTCTTTGTTAATATGTGTGTTCTTTTGCGTGTGTAAATCGATACATACGTGCCTTGTGTGTGTATATATCTACTAGATTCTGTGTTTACACCAATATTAAAATATAAAAAATAAAGAAAGAAAATGAAAAAACTGCTATAGAGAAGAACAAGAAGAGACCGCGACACAATTTGATTACACTACACATTTTGTTATCTGCTTTTGTTTTCTAATATTTTGGACTTTTCCCTCTCAGTCATCCGTTCGTTCATCAATATTCATACCAAGAGTCATCTGCAAAATTTTAAAAACTAATGTTATTCACCTATTTTCAGCTACCAAAAACAAAAAAGTTTCGATTTTTATCCAATTTCCCTAATTAACAAAGAAAATCATTTCATAATTATGTTGATTTGATTAATGAATTGATGAGTAGGAGAACAAGGGGCAGAAGCAAAGGGGTGGAGTGAAATAGCCGTAAAGAATCGAGGACCGGAGAATAAATAAATACTAATAAAGGAGCAAATAGTAGAATAAAATAGCTTCTTTTTTCCTTTTATTTTCTTTTTAATTGGAAATAAAGAAGAGTGTACGCGCCAGTTTATGATGCGTGTTGTCAAATTCCCCAACACTATCATTGTCATTTTTAGGGTTCTTTTTTAATGTTTTAGTACGAATATTAAAAATAAAAAATAGGTAGTTTTCTTTTTACTAGTTTTGAGGGCTTGATCTTTTTTATAAGACATAGTACTATTTAATAGGACATCAAGAAAAAGAGATGAACACATTAAGTGAGTGAGCCTGATGGTCCAAAATATTCTGCTTTTCAATGCATTTTCTTGTTTTAATTTCACATTTTGTCCCACCATTGAAATTATTTGACAAGGGAAACCAGAAATCAAATCAAATTCCTCATAAAAACAAAAACAAAAACAAAAAGAATAGTGCATGCTTAAGGTTCCAATTATAACGAGTGTGGAAACAGGAAAGGATTGTACATTTGTACTACTTATCATTAGTTCCAATCCTATATACAAAAATGGTCAAATTACTATTTAATCTGGTGATTGTCGCTCAAGAAAAATAGGAAAATCGATAATATATATATATATATATATTGTAAAATTTATCTGTCTTTTTAGAGTGATAGGACAAAATTGTACAATTTGTTGTAATTATTTATTGTTTGGGGGAATTGGGGTGCCTTCCTACTGCACTAGGTTCACTAGTAGAGTCCTTTTCTACTTTTCATATTTATATTATTGTTATTGTTATAATTAAGAACTGTTGACAAGAATATAAAGTAAGTAATTAATGCAAGTTTGAGATATTAAAGGGACTAATCCAAAAGAAGTGAATATCAACCTTTTGCATTCCCTTCACATTTATGACAAATAAATTGCATGTCTAATGAAAAATGTGGATATTAAATTCAATGAATTGATATAAAATAGTTCATCTTTCCCATTACAATTTCTTTTTATTTATTTTAGCAACGGAACTTTTTCATTAATAAAACAAGAAATTTCGTTATTAAAAATTTTAGTAACGGATTTATCCATAGTAATATCAATGGTTGCTAAAAAAATTTAACAACAAAATATATTTCGTTACTATATTTAACAACGGAATTGTAACAGAATTTCAGTTTCTAGAATGATTTCTTTAATTTTAGTAACAGAATTGTAACGGAAAATTTCATTACTAAATTTTTAATAATGAATAATTTCGTCATTGATTTCGTTACTAAAATTTTACAACAATTCCATAATAATTTTGTTGTTAATTCGTTAAAATTTAGAAATGAAAAAATTTTCGTTCATTATTTCGTTGTTATATAATGCATTTTTTATAGTGTCCATTGATTTCATGTTGAGGTTGCACGTAACATTTTGCATATTATTTGAAAGCAATTAGATTGAAATAGTTGGACTCTAATGATTTAGGAGATCCTAATATTATAATGCAAGAGGGTTACAGTTTTTCGCTAATTCCTTCATCCTTCTTACAAACATCGCCATAAACAGATAGATATGGAGATTTAGAAAGTAATTTTTTTGTGTTTTTAAAAAGTAATCTACTTAATTTTGAATAGGGGTGTCAATTGGTTTAGGATTGGGTCGTTATCAGGTCAACTTGATAAGGACCTAATCTGTTAAGGTCAGATTCGAACCCAATCTGAATGGTCTAAATCCGAACCCAACCTGAACCCAAACTGACACGTTTTTTTTTTCAGGTTGAACCTGACCAGTTAATGACTCAACCTAATGACAACCCGATAGTGACTCAATCTAACACGATTGTATAAATATATATTATTAATAATAATATTTTTAGATAATATATTTATATATTTCAGGTAACCTGAACCCAATCTGAATCTAACCCGAAAACTTCAGGTTCTTATTGGGTCAACCTGATAAGAACCTGAACCCAATAAAAGTAAACTCAAATTCATTAATATTGTGTCGTGTTGAAAATTGACAGTCCTAATTTTGAAGGTAAATTTGTTTTCACATTTTGTAAGTAACCACTTTTAGTAGACAATCCAATAAAAAAATGTGGTCATATTTAGTGGGACGGAGCATAACATTTAAAAGATAGTTAAATTGCTCTTCCCCTAATTATGTAGACCTATATTATGAACCTTTTTCTTCAACCACTAATAAGTGACAATTATTGATAAAGCTTTGATGAGTTTCCTAGTTGTGTCAACATAGCAAGTGCAGTAGCCCATATATCCCTTATCACATTAATCACAAGAATAATTGGAATGTTTTATGTAATAATTAAGATTTTATCCAAGTGTTTATGTAATAAAAGAAAAGATCATTGCATAAGATATACTTATTTCTTTTTAAAAGGAAAATAAGGTACGAAAAATATTACAACTAACAACTTTTCTGACAATTTCTGTACGATTTAATGTAGAATTCTCCCTAAATTTAACGTATTGTGAATGAATGAATATTAAATTGTTCACCAAGTGTAAGGTGTAAAAGAGCAACAATTTGTTGTTAGGATTGGTTGGCCTTGCCAACCCAACCTATTTAGTCCCCTTCAAAATTATTAATCTTTAGCTTTTTGTTTAGCTAAATCATTTAATAATGAGCATAAATAATGTATGTTTTTAATTTCAGAACCGGTGGAATGTAGATAGAGTAGTTAAGGCAGTGCAATTTATTGGACTGTGGCTCAGTACTTTTGTTTAGTTTTGTTCACTTAATTTTGGGCACACTGTTTGTTAGACTGTCTTTTATAGGTTAGGTTAATCTTTCTATCCAACCAAAACCATCTGCTCCATATACTTAGAAAAAGTATATATGATTATGAAATCTTTTTAAAATGTATGAAAAGTACAGTGCATTTTGTGTAATTTGGATTCGAAAATGATGGTCGTATTAATGTAACTTTTGGATTGGTGGAAATATAATACTAATACAATCCTTTTTAATACTGAATGTTACTAGTAATAATCGTGTATAGTTGTGGCATTTTTCTTATTTATTCAAATAAGAAAAGGTATGAATTTTAAATAGAAAGTATTCCAAATAGAGTTGTTCAAACAAATTATAACTGTCGGAATGAATGGTAACTGGTGGTCTTAAGAATCGTAACTATCTCTAACAGTTCGGTTTCGAATCGTAATCGTGTAGCGAATAATTCGATTTTGGAACCCTGAAACAACGATTCCGAACAGTTGGTCACTCAACATTTATTTTAATAGATTTTTTATATCTCTAATTATATTTTATCTCTTGTATTATATAAAATCGTTGTTTATAATTCATAAACATTTTAATTTGCAAATTCATGAAAAAGTACATGATTTTAAAGAAGATTCTTCATAATCGAGATCGACGGTTCGAAATTGAAATCGCTTCCAGTTCCTAACAGTGATTTGTAGTAACCACAGTTAAGTTAGGATTTTAATGAAACTGTAAACTGACAATTTATTTACAATTTGAACCGTAATCATAACAGTAAGCACTTCTAATTCTAAGACTTTAAATTAATAAATGGTGAAGCTAGTATTCGCCCACCAAATAAAAAGGAATCTTATTTTCTTAGGTTGTGTTCCATTTGAGGGATAAGTTTATCACATGAAAATGTGGGATAAAAATATAATTAGCCTTTAAATTCTTTTTTTTTATCCATATATACTTCATATCTAAATTATAAATTCACCATTATTTTTCTCCTTCATCTCCCTCTAAGGAGGGATAATATTATCACACCAAATTTGGATGGATAATATTATCCCTCTTTAGAGTGGGATGAATAAGAAAAATAATGATAAATTTCTAATTGAGATGGGAGGTATGGATAAAATATAAGGGATTTGAAGGCTAATTATAATATTATCTCACATTTTCATAGGATAAATTTATCCCTCAAAGATAACACAACCTTAGGAGATAAATTATCCTTTGAAAATGTGGGATAAAATTATAATTAGCCTTCAAATCCCTTTTATTTTATCCCTCCGTCATATCTATATTATAAATTCTTCATTTTTTCTCATTCATCACACTCTAAAGAAGGATAATCTTATCCATCCAAATTTGATGTGATAATATTATCCTTACCCACTCTAAAGAAGGATAATCTTATCCATCCAAATTTGATGTGATAATATTATCATTACTTATAGTGAGATGAAGAAAAAAAAAATGATGAAATTATAATTTAAATAAGAGAAATGAATAAAAGAAAATAAAAAATTTTAAAAATAATTATATTTCTATTCCATATTTTCAAGAGAGCGAACTTGTTCACTTAGTTCAATTGGTTGGGCCTACATGTAGCTATTGTGATCTGTAAATATATAAGCTGTGTACTTCCAAACAAATTTAAATTATGGGGCAAATAAAATATTTCTTTAGTTTATATATAACTAGCAATATCTAATATTACATATACACCGTCTTTATTACCCAACTTAAAATTTTAGATTCAATCAAATTTAGAAATCAAACTATATTTTTTTAAGAATTCTCTCTTTTAAATTAAAAATCAGTAAAGACATTCTAGGCTACAAAATCAATTGTAAACATAATAAATATATCTTCTATAATTCTTAGTCCAATTATAAAATAAACAAATAACTACCATGTACGCTGTATAGAACAAAAGAAAAGTAGGAAGACTTCCGCAGCCCGCGGTCGATACAAGTCAATGTGCATATAGGTCACCGTGACATTGCCACATTAATATACGAGTTGTTATAATTTTTGTTTTTATTATTTTGTATTAAATAATATTAAATTATTACTCTCTCCATTTTTTTAATAAGTGTCCAATTTTACTAAATCACACATATCAATAAAATGAAAATTTTACTTATATACCCTTTATTGAATAGCATAATAAATACGTTCATACAAATAATATCAAATTCCAATAAATATTAAATAAGAGCAAAATTGAAAAATTGTCATAAATATACTCTAGAATTTTGAAATATGACACTTATTTAGAAACAAGAAAAAAGTGAAATAGGACACTTAAAAAAATCGGAGGGAGTATATTTTAATCAATACTCTCTCCCTTTTTTTTATAAGTGTGTCTATTTTGATATATTTTTTATTTTCTAATAATTGTCCCATTTCAAAAATCTAGACAAAAAAATGTATCATTTTTCTCATTTTTCCCTTATTTAATATTTTTATAATATAAAAGTAAAGTGTATGAATGCATTTATAAAAGTGTGAATACAATAATTTGATTAAGTTATATAAGTAAATGTAATACTTCATTGGTATGCGTAAATAAATGAAATATGATACTTATTAAAAAACGGAGAAAGTAAACTCCAGTCGAAAAGTAAGAATTATTAAAAAATTTATTAAATTTTGTATTAAAAATTTATATCTATCTACCACATTATCCACATATGTATTAACCTCGCGGATGGTTAACATTTTCGAGAAAAGTAGATATCAGATGATTGAGACCACAATCATATCTTAATAAATCAGATGGATAAGATCTTATTTCATTGTATCCTTAAGCTTTAGTATAACATAAAATTCATAACTGTTAAGGGTAAATGACACAACACTTGCACAAATAAAATAGAATTAAATTTTTAGCATTCGTAAATTTAGTAATTACCTAATGTGCACATATAGTTTAAGAATATAAATTGTTATTTAGTTACACATGTAACTAGCCACATAATATAAAAGGCAATAAAAATTATGAAAAAGTAATATAAACTATATTCTAAATACTAAATCCGTAAATCACAGCGTAATAATAATTTAATTTATTACAAAAAAAAACTTACATGTTTTGCGTGTATAGTTAGCCATCTATATATATGGCCGTATATATAACTTTATTGTATAGTTAATTTGTTTTAAAACGATATATACTATGTCAATTGTCAAATACTAGCATCTCGTAAAATCAAATTTACTCATGATAGCTATATATCGTTTCAGAAATTCAAAACATCAAAAATATATACCTTTTAATAGAAAAGAAAAGTAAGGGTGGAGTTTGTGCTCCTATCCGACTTCAATGTCCCAACAACACCAATTAATTAATTATACATTATATAAGAATTATAAAGCTGCAAATCATATCCAAACATAAACAAAAGGATGTCAAATTGCTGTACACATCAACTAGCATAAATATTACTATATACTTAATTAAGGTTATAGCTATATGTGTTTTTCCAGTATTTGTTAAACACAACAAAAAATGGAAATTGGTGACAAATATATATCCTTAGTTCTCAACTAAATATTTTATCGCTATCTCAATTTACAGACGAAATAACAATGGACATAGTATATCTCCATTCATGCATCGTTAAGTGAGGTAATGACGAATCTTATATTCTAAGATTCCGTCGTAAGTGGTTATTATTTCGACCTGTAAAAGAATAAAGACTAGTTTAACCTATTATATATATACATGGATTGATGATTATTATTTAGGCCTATAAAAAGAGAATGACTAGTTTAGTATATCGTATATATTATATATATTATATTACATACATGATCAATAAATTCGGCCCCATATATTTGAGATCTTAGGCTATTGCCTAGTGTACTTGTGCCTATCTACGGGTTTGAGTTTATGATTATATTAATATAATATATTTTTATCAAATGGCGATAAACAATAACCATGCATCTAGAGATATGCATATAGTGGTAATTTCATAGAAATCAATCAATGAAGAATTAGAAGGTAATATATCAATACAATGTTTTTCGTATAGCTAGTTAGCTCCAGATTTGATAATTTTAACAAGTACACAGTTAGAGCAAATTAATGTATTATTTCAAAATCAAATATAGAAAAGTATATCGATCCATCACATGTATAAATATATATTATGGACAATAAATAAATTTATGAATAAAAGAATAATAATGATGTGTATATACGAATAATGGAAGGGTGGGAAAGAAAAAGAAAAACCAAAATGGCGATGGAGCTAATAATCGGCATAAAGACTGTACAATTCATCAAGCGGAGGCAAGTCCTTAAGCATTCTATCAAAATCCTTGAAGGACATCACCCGCTCCATAACCGGCTTCGCCGTACTAATACTATAAGCGTCGTGGACGGAGTTGGGTCGGCGCCGCTTGGGCGCCACCGTGGAGTCTTTGCCGGTGAGCCTTTGAACTACAGATTTGAAGCTCCGTGCATCCGTCTCTACGTACTCGGTGTTGATTATGACCACCTTCACTGCTCCCTTGTCGCCGCCGCCTCTCATTGCCATTTTTAGTGTGCGTGAGAATGGTTGAATTTTGATGAATTGGTGAAGTGAGAATGGGAAATATTTATACGAACGTGGATGTGGCGGTGGACGTGGGGCCGTACGGATTTGAACAGTTTAAGAGATGACATAAGTTGACCGTTACTTGATAATTCAATAAAATAATAATTGAATTAGGCAGTCTACAAGAAAGGTATGTACGATTGGATCAAGTCAAACCCACGCTTTTTCGGAAAACTAGGAGCTTGCTAAAATAAATATCGCATCTCCCTCGAAATTTACATAATTTGATATTTATGTTAACACTACCCACAACCATTTTAATTTAAAGCCTAGAAGTAGCACAATTAATATTTTCTCTTTTTTTTTATCTTCCACAAAGTTTTTATTCATACCATATCTCACATTATCACAAAAAAAAAAAAAAAACCTTAGAAAAGTAACGGTGAGCGAGAACAGAATATTTAACTCCAATCTTATTTCCTACATTTTCAGTAGCCTTGTTCCAAATGAAATTTATATAAGGGTAACAAAGAAAATGAAAACAAACTCATTGATCTATATAAGATTATAGAGGGAATGGATTATATAATAACTATTCATTCATTATAGGAACTAAGAATCAATTTCAACCGTTAATCTTTGTATAATTTATAGATTATATTAATTATATCAAATTAATTTATGTACGGAACGTGTTGAAATTATAATGAATTTATTAATGCATAAAAATAAATTATTATATTATGCATTAAAATAATATAATAAGTATAATTTTGATTCATATCTACTATCTAATTCTATATATGTATATATGCGTGTTATTAGGGCTGCAAACGAGCCGAGCTGAGCTGAGTAGTGGTCTACTCGGATTCGGCTCGTTTAATATTTTACATGTTCGGGCTCGTGTTCGAATTCGAGTCGAACTTTAAATTCATGCTCAAACTCAGCTCGAGAAAAAATATTTGAGCTCGAATTAAGCTTGAGTTCGGCTCGTGTCTAGTTCGGACTTGAGCTCAAATTTGACTCGTGAAAAGCTTGAGTTCGAACTCGTTCCAAAATACATGATTTAAACATATATTCTTTTAACATTTCAAATGAAATTCATCAAACAAAAATTAATCTAATGAAATTCATCCAAAACATAAAACATAATCCAAAAAGAACAAAACATATATAATTCATATGTTCGATTAAGAGTTCGCGAACAAGCTCGATTAATATACAAGCCGAACATGTTCGCGAGCAAAATGAGTCAAATACCATACTGCTCGAGTTCGGCTCGTTAATTTAGTCAAGCTCGATTTCGGGCTCGAGTTCGACTCATTGTTAACGAGTTCGAGCTCGAACGAGCTTTTACCAAATCGAGCACCGAGTAGCTCGGCTTGTTTACAGCCCTACGTGTTATGTGTTAGTCTAAAATGTACTCCCTTCGTCCCACTAAATTTGACACACTTTTCTTATTTGAACGTCCCACTATGTTTGATACATTCAAAAAATAGTAAAAGTTACTTCTTCATCAAAAAGGTGTGGATCCTACCACTTTTATCACTTTTACACTACTTTATAAATTTTCCTTAATAATCATGACGGAAAAAAAGGTGTCAACCTTAATGGGACGGAGGGAATACAAAATTAAAATTTTGAATTCACCACTAATCCTTAAATTTAGTTATTTACCGAATAAAATATATTTTTACAATATAAACAAAAAGCTTAGTCATTGTAAAACAAATGAAGATCAAAATTTAATTTAATAAGGTGGTGTTTAAGTTAGGTTGATAAAATGTGTGATTGGTTATTTGAAGGATAGGATAGTTAAATTAGTTCAAAATTAATTATTTTTGTTAATCATATCATGCAAAGTAAACATCACCTAAAACTTCAGGTGGCGATCACACCTCTATATTTCAACATCCATTTTGTAATTACTTTATATTTTAATGATATTGGTAATTAAATATATTAATTATTCATTTAATTACATTGAAATTTTCTATAAAATTAAATAAATAACAACCTTTTTTCTTCCTATTAATTATTATATTTTGTCCACTCTGGCTAGTCATGTTAGATTTATTTCTAATGAATCTATAAAGTGTGGTCACATATATAATAATGTGTATTATGCATTGCTATTATATGAAAGTATATAATACTAAAGTGTAATTGTTTAGTTGTTGAGGGGCTGACTAGCAATTACAGATAAGTTGTTTTATTAAAACATGTGGATGGTCCCCAGGAGAAGTACCGTACCGTGTAGTCTCTGCTCTATCCTCCCCCATCAGAACAGAAGTGTAAAGTGAAGAGACCGGACTCACTCCTGGAAGGCAATCCCACATCCAATCCTCTTCTGCATCGAACTATGGCGTTTCCAGGTTCGTGGTTCATCTTCTTCATCACATTAATGCTTCGGACTTTACATGATAGAGAATTTAGTCGTCTAGGAATTCACATTAGGATTCTTCTGGAGTATGTTGAATTCCATACTCCAACAAGTGGTATCAGAGCCACTCTATCCATGTTAGTCTGAGATTAGGACATTATGTGATGATACTATTGATCCTCCATGATTTTACGTTTAGAATTTTGGGAGAATTCTGATTTCTGTATCTTCCGCTGTATCATTTGTGAATTCTCCTAATTTCATGTTTACCTATATCTAATACATGAAAAGAGCCAATCAATTGACGTGTTTAAAGCTTTTAAAGCTGAAGTTGAAAATCAACTTAACAGAACCATTAAGACTGTTAGATCTGACCGTGGTGGTGAATACTATGGTAGATATGATGGTTCAGGTGAACAACGTCCTGGCCCTTTTGCTAAATTCCTAGAGGAATCCAGAATTGTCCCTCAGTATACTATGCCTGGTACACCAAGCATGAATGGAGTATCTGAGAGACGCAACAGGACTCTTAAGGATATGGTAAGGAGTATGATAGCTCATTCTACCTTACCTGAGTCTCTCTGGGGAGAAGCATTAAAGACAGCAGCTTATATCCTAAATAGAGTACCCACTAAGGCTGCTACTAAAACACCTTATGAGCTATAGACTGGTCGAAAACCCAGTCTTAAGAACTTGCATATTTGGGGCTGTCCAGCTGAAGCAAGGCCTTACAGGCCTCATGAAAAGAAATTGGACCCCAAAAAAGTTAGCAGCTACTTCATAGGATACTCTGAACACTCAAGGGGTTTTAAGTTTTATGATCCCACATCTAGAAATATATTTGAGACGGGAACTGTCTCGTTCTTCGAGGATATTGACTTTGGGGGAAGAAATAGAATAAGAGATATTACTTTTGAGGAGGATTCAAATATGAATCCTACTACTGCTTCGAGCAATGCTGCTGCTTCTAGTAGTGTTCAGGTTCTCGTACCTTTCATTACTCGAGAAGCAGATGAGAATGTATCTCGAGGTGATATCATTGAGAATATCCCCATTCAATTGGATCAAAGTCAACAACCTCAAGAACAACCTATAGAGCAACTTGTAGAGCAACCTCAATTGCAATTGAGGAGATCCACTAGAGAGAGACGGAGTGCTATTCCTGAGGATTATGAAGTATACCTCATGGAAGCTGAGGAATCTAATGGACTGATGGAAAACGACCCTGCCACTTTCCGTCAGACCATGCAAGATGAACACTCTGCTAAATGGATTGAAGCTATGAATGAAGAGTACAAGTCTATGCAAGACAATAAAGTATGAGATCTTGTCCCATTACCATCAGGAGCAAGACCAATTGGTTGTAAATGGATATTTAAAACCAAGAGGGATGCTAAAGGTAAAGTGGAAAGATATAAAGCACGTCTTGTTGCTAAAGGCTATACTCAGAAAGAAGGTGTAGATTATTCTGAGACTTTCTCTCCGGTTTCATCGAAAGACTCGTTTAGAATAATCATGGCTTTAGTTGCTCATTTTGATCTTGAGCTACATCAGATGGATGTTAAGACTGCGTTTCTCAATGGAGACATTGAAGAAACAATCTATATGAAACAACCAGAGCACTTTGAAACAGGTGACTCGAAGGAAATGATTTGTAAACTTAAGAAATCCATCTACGGGCTCAAGCAAGCTTCTCGTCAATGGTATCACAAATTTCATGAAGTAGTTCTCTCATTTGGTTTTGAAATGAACGTAGTTGAAGATTGTGTATATCACAAGTTCAGTGGGAGTAAGTTTGTACTTCTGGTTCTATATGTAGACGATATCTTACTAGCCTCCAATGACTTGAACTTCCTTAAGGATATTAAGAGATTTCTCTCTGAGAACTTCGAGATGAAAGATCTTGGGGAAGCTTCTTTTGTATTAGGAATTCAGATACACCGTAATAGATCTAAAGGTGTACTTGGATTGTCACAAAAGAGTTATATCGAAAAGATATTAAAAATGTTTAGTATGCAAGGTAGTAGACCAGTTGATACCCCTGTATCTAAAGGAGAAAAGTTTAGTCTTTCTCAATGTCCTAAAACCAATCTTGAGATTCAACAGATGTAAAACATTCCTTATGCTTCGGCAATAGGAAGTTTAATGTATGCTCAGGTATGTACACGTCCGGATATTGCGTACATAGTAGGAATGCTAGGTAGATATCTAAGTGATCCTGGGATGACTCACTGGAGAGCAGCCAAGAGGATTTTCAGATATTTACAAGGAACAAAAGATTACATGCTAATCTACAGAAAGTCAGATAACTTGGAGATCATTGGATACTCCGATTCTGACTTTGCTGGTTGTCAAGACAGCAAGAAATCCACTTCTGGATATGTCTATCTGCTGGCTGGAGGAGCTATATCTTGGAAAAGTGTCAAATAGACACTTGTAGCTTCTTCCACAATGGAAGCAGAGTTTGTAGCATGTTATCAAGCTACAGATCACGGGATCTGGCTGAAGAACTTTGTCACTGGGCTGCGCATTGTGGAAACAATCGAAAGAACACTTAAGATTTATTGTGACAATAAATCAGCAGTCCTGTATTCTAACAACAATAGGAGCTGTTCAAAGTCGAAGCACATCGACATCAAGTTCCTGGTTGTGAAAGAGAAGGTTCAGAATAAGCTGATATCGATTGAGCATATCGGAACTGGCTCCATGATTGCGGATCCGTTTACTGAGGCCCTAGTGCCTAAGGTCTTTCATGAGCATGTATCTAGTATGGGATTATCATCATTAGATGAGATTGTATAGATTCAGTGGGAGCTGCATATGTTGCTTATCGATGCTTTTGTTTATGTTATGTTGCAACACTCTTACTTCACCTTTAATGAAGTTCTATCTTGATCAAGATTTCAGTTTTGTTGCTTATTTTGTATTCAGTTGCCTTCATCTAAAGTTTAAAGGTATAAAGAGGATCATTCGAAAATAGATTTCATATCTGATTTTCGTTATACCATGTGATCTATGTCGTTTGGTTGTATTTGTGCATGTGATTACTGTCAGTCTAGTCGAGCTATATTTGATGAACGCTGCTTTAGTCCTTGTATGAGTGCAGTCAATGGACGAGATTGTTTATATACATAAAGTATATGATAGCATGTTCTTATAAGCGCTTTTCGGTTATAATACATTATCAGGATGATTATATATTGTGCCCAAGTGGGAGATTGTTAGATTTATTTCTAATGAATCTATAAAGTGTGGTCACATATATAATAATGTGTATTATGCATTGCTATTATATGAAAGTATATAATACTAAAGTGTAATTGTTTAGTTGTTGAGGGGCTGACTAGCAATTACAGATAAGTTGTTTTATTAAAACATGTGGATGGTCCCCAGGAGAAGTACCGTACCGTGTAGTCTCTGCTCTGTCCTCCCCCATCAGAACAGAAGTGTAAAGTGAAGAGACCGGACTCACTCCTGGAAGGCAATCCCACATCCAATCCTCTTCTGCATCGAACTATGGCGTTTCCAGGTTCGTGGTTCATCTTCTTCATCACATTAATGCTTCGGACTTTACATGATAGAAAATTTAGTCGTCTAGGAATTCACATTAGGATTCTTCTGGAGTATGTTGAATTCCATACTCCAACAAGTCAAGGTCGGATTGAGTTCCAAAATTTAAAATCCGAAAATAATCAATCTCGAAAAATCGATCCAAAAGGTTTTTGGGCTTAAAAATATTCATTCATTTTAAACAATATATATTATTTATTTTATTTTTAATTAAAATAATAAAATCTAACATTCTCATTATAATATAAATATTTTGTTCCTAATATTTTCTATAAGAAAAAATATTTACTGTACCAACAGTTGTTAAATTTATTAAATTAATATATTACATATACTTGTAAAACCCGTTCGCCTGGCAACTCATAAACTATCGAATTGAGTATTTTATAGGTTCGAAAATTTTCCTAATAGGACTACTGTCCATAAACTCCAATGTACTAATGAAAAACTGTTGAAGTCAAATAATAAACAGTATGACAAAGATATAAAAAATGATTAGCTCGTATATATGATATAAATTATAATTATATTTTCCCGATACAGTGTATCGCACGGATACACGTACTAATTAATTTATTAAAGATATTGTTGGATTTGCTGGAATTTGGAAACAAAAAAGGAGATGAAGAACATAAAGATTACGTGGTTCGGCTCAAAATTAAGCCTACGTCCACGGGAGAATCTAAGATCAATTCACTAATTTCGAACCGAGAAAGATTAAAGAGATTACAATGAAAACACTCAAGAATTTACTCTCCTTCTTTTCTCTTGTGAATTACACACACTCTCTCTCTAGAAATTTACAAGTGAAAAGAATATTTACAAAAGTGTATCGCCCCCCAAAAGTACAATCAAAGAGTTTGTGCTATATATAAGAGTGGGAAAATAGCCACCAAGAAAACCTCCAGAAAGTTCAAGTTAGCTCTAGCTAGCTTCTCCAGAATATTCTAGTTAGCTTTAGTTAGTTTCAACTAACTCTCGCTCAATTTAGATGATTCCAGCTAACTGCATAACCGTTGCAACAAACTAACAGCTCCAACAACTTTGGACAACTGTTTTTCGACCGTTGGAAACGATTATCAAACTTTCTAGAACTTCCAGGAACATTCTCGACTCATCTCCTTTCGACAAGGTTCAACGTGCTCTGCTTGAGGAGAACACTTATCAAAACCAGATCGCTTTCCCAAAAGTCATCTCCCCAGATTAGATCACTTCCCGCAGTGAGTGTCATCTGTTCCAAGTGATCTGGTTCACACTAGGCTTGCCTCTTCCCAAACCTATCTCGCACAAGTGTTCTGATCCCTACCAGGTGACCTGCTCCCACCAAGTGACCTACTCTCACCAGGAACACTTTAACAAGCCAACTTCTCAAGTCAAACTTCAACTCATGTGATCACACTTCTCAACAAATATCAAATATTATGTATATTTGTTCGTCTAATAATAAAGGGATTACTTTGAAACGGAAGATTTCGAGTTTCAATTTTATTATCACGTAAATTAGAATTTAATTTAAGTATTGATATTGAAAAAAATACCAAATGATAACTAACTAAATAGGGAACCGTTGAGTAGTTCTCTAATTTTATTGATTTTATTTTTGGAGTTAAATGGATAGACAAATTAACTTAAAAAACGTTGGACTGGTTTAATACTTGTAATTGGTTTGACTTTCTATGACCATTTTTCAATAGGGTAAGTTTTATACAAAAATATCATCCGTCCATAAGTGGGAGGAAACTAATACGTCCGCAAATGATGTTGCATGTCAAGTAGATAGATATTATTTTTTTAATAAAAAATATTAATTTTCACTTTATAACTATGAATTATTGATTATAATATAATTTAATAAGTATTTAATATAAAATAATAAAAAACAAAAAATATAAAAAAATATAGTGATTCATATATAGATATGACATTATATAACATTATTACACATCTATATAAACACATTAAAATATGACAAACGATAGAACGGTCCTAATGGTTTATTGTGTATTGTGGTGGAATTGGTACCACAAGATGTGTTGGCGCGTTCAATTAAAGATTGTGCTGACCGGATTGCAACTTCATTTTGTCTATATCCTTACATTCCTTACCTTTTCAACTTCTTACATTTAATTCCTGCCTTAACGTAAACATCATTTGTACGACCACAATAAATATATATATATATATATGTGTGTGTGTGGATATTAGACATTTAGACTATCCGGTTTATTGCAAAATAATTTAGAGCCGAGCCTTTAGTGATTTCTTAGTTTAATATATATATATACAGTTTTATTTATATTAATACCACCAATTAATTGCACTCCAGATACGCCCTTAATTTATTGTGGTGAAATGTGACTAGCACGCAACAGTATATTTTTTTATTATATACTATTTCATTCGTCCCGTCATAAGTATTACATTTGTTTTTGAATATATAATTTAAGAAGAATCGAAAAGTAATATAAATGGTAATATAAATATATATTATTTAAAATTATGTGATTAATAAAATTATTTTAAAAAAGAAATATAACATATATATTGATACAACTCAAAAAGAAAAACGTAACGCTTACGAAGGAACATAGGGATTACTTATTTGATTTTTAAAAATATGACCAGGTTGTAAGTTGTAACAACATACATTTGCCAGCTTTTTATCCCTTTTACCATTGAATATACGTGAGTATAGGTAAAGGGAGGATAAGATATCTTCCATAATACTTTTTCAGGTACAATAATAACGAACTATTTTTTTTTGAATAAAATTTAACAAATGGAATGTTAATTAATTTTCGTATAATACATTATTATTAAATATTATTTTTTTGTTCAAAAAGTAAATGAATCGTTAATAGTGAAACATATAAAGAACTTCATAAAGAAAAATGAAGTACTAACAAAAACACAAGATAATGATACGTGGGATGTCAATGAGTGGGTAAAATTCGCACCAGAACCGACAAATAGATTACAGTTCTTAATCCGAAACTCATCCATTATATAGTAGATCCGGACCGAACCGGACCAGAATCGTAAATTAAAATTATATTGGTCGGGAACGAATAAATGTCCATAAATTTTACTATTCCAACTAACCATAATTTTTAATTTCCTCTCCCTTGTAAAACTCATTCTCTCTCTCCCTCTCTAAGCCGTCGACGCCACCCACCGCCACCTGCCACCCTCTCTCTGCCACCGCAACCCCACCCACTGCCACCGGCCACCTCTTTGCCATCCTTTAATTTGTTGCCACGGCGTTACGCCGCCTGCCACTCTGCTTTACTTATCTTTTCTAATTTATGTTTTTACAACGCATTTACACAATTTTATTCGCAGCATTAGGTTCTGATCGAAAGAAAATATCTAATCATATGGAATGAGAGAATTGGTGAAATTATTACAAACAACAGTAGGAGAAAACGAAGCATTACTAGCAAGATCACAATTATCAATATATGTAATAAGCAAAAGAAACACAAACAAGAACACAAATATGCTTCAAATGGTATGAGTTTCAGCAGCATAAACAACATGTCGGGAAACAATAATTTAGAGGAGGAGGTCGGCGGCGGGGTTGAGTTGAGTTGAAATCCATATAACAATTTTAGAAATGATTTTCGTGTTCGGCCCCAATCGCAATCGAGTTGAGTTGGGTTAAAAATTCATACAACAAATACAATTTTAAAAATGATTCTCGTGTTTGGGCCCGAATCGAGTTGAGTTGAGTTGAAAATTGATAAAATAAATACAACTTTGAAAAATGATTTTGGGTCGGGTGGAACCGGAATGGACGGTCCGACAAGCTCTGCTACAATTGGTTCTAGTTGTAAGCGGGTTTGGAACCGAAACCAGAACCGCAACTATAAAATTAATGGTTTTGTGAACAATTCTGGATCGATCCAGATTTAACACACTCATTGACATCCTTAATCATACGCACTGATGTTCAAATTACACCATCATCATCATTAGAACAAAATTTAATGTAAATATATATTGAAAAAAAAAGTTAACTTTTAAGTTTTTTTAGGTTTTAGGTTTTTTCCAATTTATAGTATATTGTACAGAAAATGACTAGAGTCCTTTTAAGAAAATTGGGGACTGAGACAAAATATTAAAGAAAAATTTTGTTTAGGGAAAAGGACTACATGTAACTCATGTTCTTTGTTTATGAATTTAATATATATAACATCAAAAATATAAAGTTAAAGATATAGTGTTTAAAGATTAATTTCGATGAGAAGAAAAAGAAAAGTAATGTGAAAAAATTCAACAAACGCAAATCTAATTGAGATATAGTTACTCTTAAAATTTTGAAAATATAGCAATCTTAAAGAACTAAATTGATGTGAAAACTATAAAAGACATTTATATTTAAATATTTAAATAAATAAAATATGAAACTATAAAAAAATCAGCCTCCATAAAAATAAAAGGGTAAATTATACTTTATAATCCAAAATTTGGGAATGTGTTCAGTTTGTGGTCTGAACTTTACATAATGTTTAAAATGACCTCTACTTTTGGATAGTGTTTAGTTTCCGACCTAAATTTTATATAATGTAAATTTACTTAAACTTTGAATTGTGATATATAAATTCTAGCATGTGACCTAATATTCATTAATGACCTAATATAGCAAATAAATTTAATTTCCAATGATAAATTTTAATAATACTGTTTAATTTGTGTAGCAAATAAATTTAATTTATTAAACAAATAGGTTAAATTTAAATCATACTACAAATTATTGCATATGATATATTAGCAATTACAATTATAATTAGTACTTCAAGCAAACTACCATGTGTGTCTCGTGCAATGCACTGAAAATAAAATAATTATAACTTATTTGATTTATATAAAATAATTTTTTTTTATCATGTTCCATGTAATTATATTTATTTATTTTAGTTTTTTGTTATTGTATTTCATGTGCATTCGAAACGTTGAAATATTTTTAACTTTACGTTATTTAGTATTTGGCTTAATGAGTTCTTTAATAATATATTACAGATGTCTTGTCGTGATTAGAACTGTCAAAATTTTCAGATAGGACTTCCTACGATTTTGAAACCCGTCCAAATTTACCAAAAAAAAAATTTGAACCTATATTAATATAAGACTCAATTCAGCTCATTGTTGGGCATATTGATTTTACTCATCCATGCAATATTTTTTTTAATTTAATAAATTTAATCAATTTAATAATTTTTTGTACATTAAATATTTTTAATCATATCAAAAATTGGAAAAATAATATTTTAATTTTAATTATTTAATGTTATATTTTAATATTTTTAATTATAAAAAACTCAAAAATTTCAAAGATTTTTAATATTCTATTTATAAAATAACCATTGAAAATGAATTTTAATTAATGTTTATGTTGTTCATGTATATAGATGGGTTGACTGTTTTAATCCTAGTATTTGATTGTCTCGTAAAACTTTTAGATGGATTTTTCTCATATATAAATTTAGTGCACATATATATATATTTTCATTTAAAGTGTCATAACTTGTTAAAATATAAATTTTGTAAATCTATAAATTAGTGAAATAATAAATATAATTATATAAATGGAATTAAAAAAAATTATTTATGATAATATGTAGAAAATAAATTAAAAAAACAAAACTATAAATAAAGTTTGGGACAAAAACTGAACAACACCCAAATGTAAAGTTCATTTTAAGTATTTTGTAGAGTTGAGGCCACAAACTGAACACATTTCCAAAGTTTGTAACATAAAATATAATTTACCCAAAATAAAACTAGTGTAATGATATTTGGATTTGAACCCCATACTCGTTACAAAAAAAGTTATAGAGTCGCCATTATTAGATATATTCATGGTATAGTTACTGTTTGAATTGTAACTGAACCGTCAGTTTATAGTTTCATTATTTTGAAATCGTAATCAAACTATAGTTACTATAATTCACGGTTCGACTGGAACTAATTAAGGCGCTTTCAATTTCGAACTAATAGTTCTTTTAGAAATATCTTTAAAAATATATACTTTTACATGAATTTGCAAAGTTAAAATGCAAATTTATAAGTTATAAACAATTTGTCACGCCCCAATTCCCCAGGGAAGGCCCGTGAGCCGGGGTGCGACTAGGGGTGGAATTTAAGAAGCAGGGAAGAAGGGGGGGCATGCTAATCTTGGAAAGAATCCTGAATAATACTTCAAACATAACAATTCAAAGATAAACGAGAAGACTCGCAATTCAAATCGATGCAAAAGGCTATTCGATGTCAAAAGTTGAGGTTCACAATCCTAATTATATCGAATAGAATAACATAACCAGAATCATTATAAGTTATAGATCGACAGACGAACTATACTTGACAAAAGAAAGTATCATAGCGGAAGCAATTCTTAAAATCAACCAGATGACAACAACGCCTCAGCTCAACCCGTCACCACCGGCACTTAACCTGAAATCATTTGGAAACAAATTGTGGGCTGAGTCCTAGTGTACTCAGTGGGCTATGCATTTTATAAACAAATTTATAAAATGTAAACATTTTTATCCATTCATGAACAACATACCTTAGAAGGTTTCAAAACGCAAAGTACTTCTAAGCATGTTAAAGCATTTATCATTTTCATTCGTTGTGCACAGTTATGTACGTTCTAAAGTTACTCTTACTTTGGCCCCGGACCTCTTGCCACTGTCGAGCCCATTTACATCCAGACTTCGGGTTGAAATCCAGAGAGTCTATTGAGCATTTAGATTTTGGGTTGAACCCAGAGAATCCCTTTCTGCTTTTGAATTTCGGGTCGAAACCCAGAGAATCTCTTTTACATTACAGCAGCACACAATGGAGATCAACCCATTGCACTACTACCCATCGTGTACACAATTTTCGACTAACGTGTTAGGTAAAGCCAAAAACCTCGATCGATTAACTTCAAAGCATTAAACTTAATTGAACGTACATTAAAACATGACATGGATAACATTCATTTTGCAATATCAGAGTTTATATAACTCAAACATAATTTTGAGAAAATTAAACCCACCTCTTGGAATAAATCCGTCGATTAAAACCTTCTTCGGTTTAGAAAACCAATGCAAATCCTCACATTCAACTTGGCTTATACCTCGTACTTGACCTTCAGATAACGAATCACATTTAGAGACTTTTAAATTATATAAATAATCTCTACTTTGGCTCAAGGCGCAATACTTAAAGAGTTCTAGGGCTTCATATTGGTTCTAGTAAATCGTATCAATGCTTAAGGCTTTCGTACTTTATCCTTAACAATAAGCATCTAGTATAATTCAATTACTAATTAATTGCTCTCCCGCAATTAATTCATTTAAGATATTAAAATCCGATAATGAAATCGAAAATTATAATAACATTTTCATACTTGGACATAGTACAATTAATCTAAGTCTTGGTCTATTAAATAGGTTCATGCTATTATATATTATTATCTTGTCACTAACTAAGGTATAACTCATAGTGAAGACATAATTCACAATCTAGAACACAGCCACATTTTATCTAAATTATACTTTATATAAGAACATGACTAATTAACCACATTTGCTCGTTCATAACTATCAATATAACGGGTTTTAAGTGAAACCGAAACATGTTATAAACTAATGTGAATCCCTACTACATACACATAGAAAATCAGACTCATTGGATAAAAGGGTTGGAAGATATGACCTCCCAAACTTGGCTACTTAAAGTGTTGGATAAATTTCTGAAAATTGACAGATTTTAGGTGGTTTTTCATAAACTTTGAAGGCTCCCAACTTTCAATTCATAGATCCCATGGAGATGAGCTATATTATTCTAGAAACCTTGTAATGTTGGATATCTAAGTAAAAAGAAAACACTCAAAAATACTGCTTTATCAGGGAGATATGAATCGTTAAACTTGGGTTGTTGAAACAGTCACCGAGCTGTCTCTGCGCAGCAAACTTTGAAAATTCATCATAAATCATAGAAAACTCCGATTCAATCGATTCAAGTTGGAGAATCACCCTAACTCGATCTAGTATTTTATTATGTTAAAAATTCTACTCATTCTGTAATTAAAACGACGAGACAAAACCCGGGCAGAAACTGTCGCCCCTTTCTCTTTTTTTTTTAAACATGCTCGATTAATTTCCGTAAATTCACATAATACTCGTATATAACCTACATACATGCTCGTCTATTCGATTCATCCGAGAAAAATCGAAAACATATAAAACGACGAGCTCAAGTTAACTTTTCAAAACCTAACATGCTTAGATTTCATTGAAACTTAAAACACATGTTTACCTAGCTCATACGAGCAACATTAATTCTCAACATTTTTTTGATTTGGGCTTGACTCGATAAAATCGAAAAGAGGGCAGCCCCTATTTAATTTTTTTTATCATGGTAAAATCATGAAAATAAAACCGTAGAAACGTAGGTAAGATCGAGGGCTACCTTTCTATCGGATTAGGTTTCGAAGAAATTGGAAAAACGAGACGAACGGGATGAGAATCGGAGCAAAACTCCTCCTCCTTTTCTCTTCTTTGTTCACGCCAATAATGCCACTGTGAACTCACGTAAAAATCTGAATTGGGGGTGACTTTTGTGGTCTTTTATAGGCCACAAGTTGCCCCTCAAAATATCTAAATATCCGGGGTTCAAATCGTCTTTTCGCCTCTTAGATATTTCGGTCCGATTTTTCGTCATTTATCTATCTCGATTGAAACGAGAGTCAACACACTCGACTTTCTTACTCATTAAAATATCTTCGTCTCTCGTGAACTAAAGTCGGGTTTGGCCCGATCGAGTTGCACGTAAATCGAGAAAATGCTTGTTTCTCGATTTCTTGATAAATATCGATTAAAACTCCGTTTCTTCTGAAATTAATTTTATTAAACTTCTCGAGAATTTTCTCATTACTCGTGCTATCAAAATCGAAAAATAGGAGTTTTCTCGATTTCTCGAGTTCTCGGTTTTACTATTCACTGACGGCGAAAAATAAAAATTCCGCGTATGGTCCGTATCGCGATAAAAGTGTATGTGAATTATCGCGCTTTGTCCATAACTCGGCTCGGACTTCAAATCCGGGCATTCGAATAAATCCCGTATTTGCTCTTGTTACCCGTTATAAAAGTATAAGCCGGTTCTCGAAAGAGCGGAGATTTGGTCTCCATTTTCGCTGAAACTTGGCAGCAAGCTTCAAAATAAAGTTTCTAATCCAAAAATTTATTCTTGGGATTTTTAAACACCTATAAGCCAGGTATAAAATACTCGGGTGTTACATTTTGATAAATTTTAAAACTCAATTAGGTTATTAAATTTAAATTAATAACCCTAAATAAAACTCAACATTAGAGTTTTATAATTCTTAACGGATATGCAAACTCTAATATAAATAAACTCGATTAATACGATGATTAAAAGAGTGGGGTATTACACAATTATTAGATAATACAAGAAATAATATTGAATTAAGTACATAAGAAATCTATTAAAATAAATGTTGATAAATTTGGAATCAGAACCAAACCGTAGTAAACAATTATGATTGTTGAAACCATCAATTACGATCCGATTCCTACAGTTGCAGTTCTTTTAAATACCTCTGACCTTTATTACTAAACTACAATTTATGTTTATGAAAAAGTAAATAATTTATATATTCACACAAATAATATCTGTGTATATACAGCGCCTCAACTTTTTTGGGGTAGAAGTAGGGATGACAATTTACCCGCGGGTACCCGACCTTAATAGGGGTGAGTTTGAGAGGCATTTGATATTCACGGGTAGATTCGTGGGTAGAATTTAATATCCATTTAGTTCGCGGTTATGGGTATGGATAGTTACTATCCATACCCGTGAAACTCATATACCCGCGAAAATTACCCATGAAATACCCGTGAAATATCCACGAAATACCCACGAAATATCCGCGAAATACCCACAAAATACTCGCGAAATACCCACCTAGTTACCCATCTAAATATAAGTTTTTATCCCACATTGAAAATTTAAGGAACTCTATTAAATGATGACTCCTATAAGACCTATCTAAATCTAAGTTATTAACCTAGTTCTACCAATTTTTTGTTGGTCTCACCGGTTCACTATAGTTTTTCATTTATTATAAATTATAAATTAATTTAATGTGATTGGACCGGTTAGCTAACTAGTTCGTGGTTAACTCGGCCGATATAATTCAGTCCGATTTTTAAAATATTGTCCGCGGGTGGTGGGTACCCGATGGATGACGGGTTGTGGGTACCCGCCACCCGATTGCCATCCCTAGGTATAAGGCGATTGCTTCTTTTGCATCAATCACTAGCCGGCTATATAAAATCAATATTCTGATTAAAGTGTGGCCGGTCACATAATACCATATATATCTATATATATACTAAAGCCAAATCTTCTCTCACTTACTTTTCCCTCCAAAACCTTTATGAGAGAGAAGATTTAGCTTCTCTATGCAAATACTTGAAATTTCAACAAATATATATATTTATCATATTTATATCATGTTATTATTTTATAATATACTAAATATCTCTTTTCTTTTCATTGTGATATCTATATAATCAGCAATGTTAAATTTTTTAATATTTTAATATATATATTTATCACTTTCAATGCTTTAGAAGCTCAATAAATTATTATTATATGAGTGTAAACCCTTCCATTTTCAAAGACTATTCAACAAATGATAATAAAATATTTCAAAACATTTATTTTAATTAAAAATTCATTTAAAAATATGAATATAAAAATTTGAACATCTTTATATGTTATTTACAATTTGAGGAATGAGAATGACAAATGTATAATCAAAAAAGGATTAAATTTTGTGAGTAGGGGTGTCAATTGGTTCAGTATTTGATTAATTGATTATTTGAAACTAATTTTTTTTTGTGTACCGCGTGCCAGACCAACAGATTATACCGATTAATTTTTTTCGGAAAATGAATTTTTAAGTTATTTCCAAGTTGACTTTAAATTTATCTTGGTAAATATTTTATGAGATAGTTCATTTTTAATGATTAGTATATGAAATCGAGTACCCTATCCATTATCGGTTCAGTACCAATTACTCGAGTACCCGTAATTTTCAAAATTTAAGAATCAATTATCAACTTATTAATTACTGAAAATTGATACTCGATAATAAGTTTTTAGTCCAGTACCGATTCTGCCCGTTAACTGATTGATACCCAATAATCATAAATACATTATGAAAAAAATTTAAAATCTCAAATTGAGTTTCTCAAACTCAATCGAAATATTTTTTGTCACTTAATTTTTAATTTACGTGTAGTAATTAGAGATGAAAATAAATTTCAATTTTGAGAAAAGTTCAGATCTAATATTATGTATTAGTAATAATTTCATATTTTAATAATTTCAAACAAAAAGGCTACGTTCTTTAATAAATTGTAAACATGAAATAATATAATAATAAAAATATTATACTCATTGAAGGATAATGTATTGTGTTTATTTTGTGATTATATGTAGTTTATTATTTCATCACCGCAAAAAATTACACATATTAATTTATTGACATGTCACAAACGACAAATTTGTAATTCATCTCTCCAAAATGAATTAAGGGGACTTTCCACAATACATTTGTTGTAATTACAATATGCACATTTAAATATAACAATGAATTCAAGAGCACTAGCTCATATCACTCGAATAAGCTAGCATTTCAAAGTGGAAATGGTGGAACATCTATCTTTTACTGATTAAGCAGATGAAAAATCAAATGAGAATCTTATAAAAGATGCTACAATAATATCATATCACACTTCAAAGTCTACTAATTATGTGAGAAGTAATGTTGATGCATAAGTCTATTAATATATTAAAATGAAGTTTGGGTAACTACTTTTTGGAGCCAATTCATATATAGATATCAATTATTTTTGAAATAATGTGTAAATATATTCATTCAAGATTCTTAATTTTAACACATTTTTTCTTTTATGCAATTTTTGCAGCAATCATCATATCCTACTAACACAAATCTATTAATAGTGCAAGATTATTATTTAAAAACCACTAGAATAGTAAATACATTTAAATATAATTATTTTTTTCCGTTTCTTCATCATTTTATTTTAATAAAATCTTTTAATTTCGTTCATGTAACTATAAGCAATATGCATATTAAGTTAAAGATATTGACAATAACTGTAATTCTTTATATGATATGAAATATAAAAATTAATATGAAAATGTTACGATCATTTAATAATATTATAACAGGATTTTGGATTAGATAGAAGCAAAAAAAGAAATATCCAAAAGTAAGAGAGTTAACTTATGACGAGTTCCGAACCAAATTAGTTTGAAAGAAAGATAATAGAGAATGATGTTCGAGATATAATTTAATAGAAATTGTTAATGCGATAATTTCATATACATCAATAATATTTTTTATATTACAATTTATTAATTTATTATTTAAATTGATTAAACATTAATTTAATATAAAAAGATTTAAGTAATATAAAACAATATATATTAGAATAATTGAACAAATGCTACCCGTGCATAGCACGGGAGTATCACTAGTATATACTAAAGCCAAATCTTCTCTCACTTGGTTTTCCCTCCAAAACTTTTATGAGAGAGAAGATTTGGCTTTTCTGCACATACATTAAATTTCAACAAATATATATATTTATCATACTTATATCATGTTAATATTTTATAATATACTAAGTATCTCTTTTCTTTACACTATGACATTTATATAATCAACAATGTTAAATTTTTTAATATTTTAATATATATATATATTTATCACTTTCAATACTTTAGAAGCTCAATAAATTATTATTATATGAGTGTAAACCCTTCCATTTCCAAAGACTATTCAACAAACGATAATAAAATATTTCAAAACATTTATTTCAATTAAAAATTCATTTTAAAATATGAATATAAAAATTTGAACGCCTTTATATGTTATTTACAATTTGAGAAATGAGAATGTAAATGTGTAATAAAAAAAGGATTAATTTTTGTGAGTATGGGTGTCAATTGGTTCAATATTTGATTAATTGATTATTTGAAACTGATTTGTTTTTTGTGAACCGCGTACCAGACCAACCGATTTTACCGGTTAATTTTTTTTCGGAAAATGAATTTATAAGTTATTTGCAAGTTGACTTTAAATGTATCTTGGTAAATATTTTATAAGATAGTTCATTTTTAATGATTAGTATATGAAATCGGGTACCCTATCCATTATCGGTTCGGTACCAATTACTCGAGTACCCGTAATTTTCAAAATTTAAGAATCAATTATCAACTTATTAATTACTGAAAATTGATACTCGATAATAAGTTTTTAGTCCAATACCGATTATTCCCGTTAACCGATTGATACCCAATAATCACAAATACATTATGAAAAAATTTTAAAATCTCAAATTGAGTTTCTCAAACCCAATCCAAAATTTGTTACTTAATTTTTAATTTACGTTTTGTAATTAGAGATGAAAAATAATTTCAATTTTGAGAAAAGTTCAGATCTAATATTATGTATTAGTAATAATTTCATATTTTAATAATTGCAAATAAAAAGCTTACGTTCTTTAATAAATTGTAAACATAAAATAATATAATAATAAAAGTATTGTACTCATTGAAGGATAATGTATTGCGTTTATTTTGTGATTACATGTACTTTATTATTTCATCACCGTAAAAAATTACACATATTAATTTATTGACATGTCACAAACGACAAATTTGTGATTCATCTCTCCAAAATGAATTAAAGGGACTTTCCACAATACATTTCAATGATATAACAAACGGTAATTCTACTTATATGTACCTTAAGATTTGTTAGTTCTAATTACAACATGAACATTTAAAGATAACAATGAATTCAAGAGCACTAGCTCATATCACTCGAATAAGCTAACATTTCAAAGTGAAAATGATGGAATATCTATCTTTTACTGATTAAGCAGATGAAAAATCAAATGAGAATCTTATAGAAGCTAGATGCTACAATAATATCATATTACACTTCAAAGTCTACTAATTATGTGAGAAATAATGTTGATGCATAAATCTATTAATATATTAAAATGTAGTTTGGGTAGCTACTTTTTGGAGCCAAATCATATATAGATATCAATTATTTTTGAAATAATCTGTAAATATATTCATTCAAGATTCTTAATTTTAATACATTTTTTCTTTTATGTAATTTTTGCAGCAATCATCATATCATATTACCTACAAATCTATTAATAGTACAACTTATTATTTAAAAACCACTAAAATAGTAAATACATTTAAATATAATTATTTTTTTCCGTTTCTTCATCATTTTATTTTAATAAAATCATTCAATTTCGTTCGTGTAACTATAAGCAATATGCATATTAAGTTAAAGATATTGACAATAACTTTAATTTTTTATATGACATGAAATAAAAAAAATTAATATGAAAATTTTACGATCATTTAAAAATGTTATAACAGGTTTTTGGATTAGATGAAAGCAAAAAAGAAATATCCAAAAGCAAGAGAGTTAACTTATGATGAGTACGAACCAAATTAATTTGGAAGAAAGATAATAGAGAATGATGTCCGAGATATAATTTAATAGAAATTGTTCATGTGATAATTTCATATACATCAAGAATATTTTTTATATTACAATATATTAATTTATTATTTAAATTGATTGAATATTAATTTAATATAAAAAAATTTTCAATAACATAAAACAATATATATTAGAAGAATTGAACAAATGCTACCCGTTCATAGCACGGGAGCATCACTAGTTTATGATCAAATAACAATACCCATTCTTGAATCCATTTGTTTTTATAGGAAAATTAGGGATTCGTTTGAAGGTACGCAATTGAATAAAAACCAAATAGTCAAACAAATAGGATCTTTAATACTGAAACTAAATTATAGACTTTGTGACAACATTTATTTGGAAAGTTCCTCACACGTTCATTAAGAGGACTACCGAGTTTTAAAAACTGGTAAAGGAGGAATTTTCTTTATTCATCGATCTCATTAGGTATCATACATGTAAATGGAGTCTTTTAACAAAAGAACGTTTTCAATTGTACCCATAACGAATTTATTTTATGAGGTACAATAAAGGAATACCGAATATGTATTAAAACCAAATAAATGTGGAAATAAATAAATAACGGAGATACGTATGTGTGTAACGGAGGTTTGCTCTAAAGAAGCATTGTTTTATTCATCGTGCTATTACTCTTATACCCTTATACCTTGATACTCTTAAATTATATATACTTTATTTATTTTTATTCCACACAATTCGAGGTGACAATGACCCGAATTTGGAGCGGGTTTTATTTGGTACATATTTATATTTTTTTTCGTTTTGTCCAGATCCTTTGGATCTAAAAAAATTAGACCCAGACCACCTAAATCCATTGGATTTGCGAGTTCACAGGTTCATATCCATATTTTTTCTTAAACAAATATTATTACGTTAAAAATATCCAAATATTACATTTTTCATCATTCAAATAATATAAGTTTGTACACCATAAAATAATATAGACTAATATTATAACCATTTGTACTAGCAAAGATATTTATGTAAAAACCTTCAATTAATAAACTTAATATACTACTCTCTCCGTCCCACTATTGTTGTCCTCTTTTATATTGAGATGGACGTATTATTTTAATAAAATATGACAACAATAGTGGAAGAGAGAGAGTATTTAAAATGTTGTTATATCGAAATAAATAAAACTATAATTACTAGTACTTTTATTTTATTTCAAAAATATTAAATTATTATTCATAAATTTATAAAAATAATGATAAGAGACATTATATTTTTCATACATATTTATATTTGTTAACAGTAATAGTATACTATAACTTTTATTTCATGAAATGTATAAAGTTGTGAAATTTGATTTGAGTTTTATATATTAATTTATTTAAATATTTATATTCATATGTTTTAAAATATAATATAATATATATATATATAGGTCATCCTGTTTTTTGAAACAGTTCAATCAGTTGAATTAGTGACCTAGTGACCCTTTTATGACACCGGTTTGATGACCGGTCCGATTTTTAAAACATTGATTCAAATGAGTATATTTCAAGAATCAATATTTGTAATCATCCAACTCGAAGTGTTCTATGTTACTACTACTTTCAAAATCAACATTTTCCTACACAAATCAAGAAAATATATTCTTTTACATAAGTATAAATAATTAATAAAATAAAAAGTCATTGAAATCAATTTGTTCTCCATCGTTATCAGAATTTTCGGTAACAATGGAACAAGTATGTGGATATTCATTGTATGGAAAAGTAGCATATCCGCCCTTATGGTAGAGGCCCCTATGGTGGATCACTCTTTATGGTCCGATTTTGTTCAAATGGGTCCCTAAAGTCGATAAGTTGCTGCAACTTAACCCTCCCTTCTAACGGCTGTTTAATGTCGTTAAGTAAATTTTATTTTTAGTGAAAATGAACATATAATATACGTTATATTTAAAACATAGGAAAAGTAGCATATTCGCCCGTAGGGTAGAGGCCTCTATGGCAGATCAACCCTTATGATCCAGTTTTTGTTCAAATAGACCCCTAATTTCGATAAGTTGCTGAAATAAAAAATTAATTTACTTAACGACGTTAAACGGCCGTTAGAAGTGATGGTTAAGTTGCAGCAACTTATTGACTTCAGGGGCCCATTTGAACAAAACCGGACCATATGGGGTGATCCGCCGTAGGGGTCTCTACCCTAGGGGCGGGTATGTTATTTTTCCCTTCATTGTACACTTGTCAATAAAATAGAAAAAATATAAATTATCATTAAATTAAAATAAGCAAAATAACTAAACAATTAGACAATGATACATTTTGAGATATAAAAAAATAACTATTACATTTAATGTCACCAATTATCTAATTTTGCAAGCAAAACAATTAAAACTTGAAATAAAATTTTATATAATTACTATACTTAATATATTTAATTTCGGATCTCGAGCCGGATCAGGACCGGATTGTGGTCCGGAAAAAAAATTTCCTGATCGAGATACAATATTTGAGAGATAAGTTCAGATTCGATCCAAATCCAATAGGTCCAAAATTTGTTCGATCCAAATACGTAAAAATGGATTTGGACTACCGAATGTGAATCGAGTCCTATACCCATTGCCACCCCTACACACAACTACTAAAAAATGAGAGCACGCTCCTACATTTGGAGCATTTTATTGCATTGTTACATACTCAATCTACTAGAGTAATTTGAGCGTCGAAGTCTCTTCCACGTAGAACCTCGACTAGTTTTTCGGGCTTATTTTCCAAGGAATTCTGCTCAATTAGACATCAAATAAAAATTTCAACAGGAATACAATATTGGATGAAATGTATGAATTTTAACCTCATAGAACCTTATTGGATGAAATGTATGAAATCCAACCTCAGTACATTTTTAACATTTTATCATAGATTATCCTATAATCCAACAATATATATAATATATAAAAAACAAAACCTCATTTTTAAATAAAAAAGATGAATCATTTACGTCTAATAGCAAATGGTTGTGGAAAAGAAATCAAACTGATGCTATTTTTCAATAGAAAGATAATTGGATTTTCTTCTAGATGCCTAATTTCCCGAATAATAATATTGTTTCTATTTTGACTAAATGATAAAAAGAAATAATAAAAACATCAACTGCACTTGAATTTACTAAATAGTTGTGGACTAATTCACATTAACCCCCAAATGTGACAAATGTGATTTTGCCAATCACCAATTCACTACTACTAGTCTACTAGTAGGTAATAAACTGACAAATATCGATCTTCACAATCACTTTGAACTTATGAAATTACTCCAGCTTCCTGGAAAGGTAACTTTTTGTTGGAAATAGAAAGCATAAATACACATGATCACGCCAGAAAAGAGAGGTAGCGGTCGCTCAAGGTGTAGAGGCAGAAACCTCACCTAGGCATGATCACGCCAGGATTGTTGGGTGACAGCAATCGCTAGGGGTGTTATTTTTTAGCGTGAATTCTCTTGTTGAACAAGTCAATTCTCTCTCATATTTTTAGGATTGTAGTTACGAGACGTGAGTGATTTCCTCCCTATATATAAACTCCTACAGAAAACCCCTAAATTACTTATCTTCTACATACGTTTTCTGCAATTCTTTTCTCCCACAGTCAAATAACCAAAAGATCTTATTCTTCTTCCTCCCCATCGGATTTCGTCTCCAACCCAAAATTTGCAAGGGCACTACGAACGTCGGAACCGTGCACCAAGGGTTCGCCGGAAATAGCTTTTAGGGCAGTGGCTTTGCCACGACATGGGTCTAACGATTTATTTCTTCGGTTTGTTTTGTGATTTCTACAGGTTCAAAACTCCAAGCTACCGTTCCAACACTTTTCCAATAAAGATTGATAGAACGAAAAATCGAAACTAGTGATGCACCAAAATGTAGTAAGCAATGAAGTTGAAAAAAGTTGGAAGAAGCAGCAGCAGCAGCTGTAGACATTCATGAAGCCATGATCAAACCCGGAGTGTACGTAGCATTAGCAAAGGTATAAAGAAAGAAAAAAGCTAAACTGAGAAAAGCTCATGACAAAATCTGATTCTCAATTTCCAATAGAGTTGTGTGGGATGAGTCGTGATCAATCAATCTACGCGACTCTTCCCACAACTTGGCCTCGATCCCCAGCTTCCGAAGCTCCAGCAAACCACGCTCCACTGTCACACAGTGAGATTTTCTTAGCTTGCTCAACCATCAAATATGGATTTTCCATGTCCAGTGTTGAATAAGGACTAGTACAAGGAACATAAGGGAGATGCATGCATTTTTTAACATGATGCAAGTACACTGGAAAGAGAATTAAGTGCAGTCATGTTTGGAGAAAAAGAAGACTATTGTGTCTCAAACAAGAAACAACAAGTAATTAAAAGGACAATATTCAACATGCATGGATATGATGTATACCTTCTATTAATAAAAACTGGTTAGAGAACATATAGCATTCATGGTGGTTTACAATTTGACAAGAGAGAGAGGTACCATCAACAGCATCATGAGAATTAGGGTGCTTGTTGCTTTGATTGATCCAGAATTGGAGTCTATCCTCAGCAATATCAGGTTCCAACCCTTGAGTTTTTGCTCTTCTCCAAAAGTATGACAGCCACGCCTGAATACAATACATGCGAACATCTTTGACTTAATTATCACCTATGTATATCATCATTTCATCTTTGATTTCTAGAACAAATAAGGCCGGCTGGAAACATTCATCGAAACACATAAAGAGTAAGATATTCCGACTTACTTGCTTAAGAAGCACATCTTCGGTCTCTTCTGAACTCAATACTGAAAACAAGTACATTTACCAAATACATTCACATATATATCAGGCTTTTGCTAGTACTAGTATTGAAAGACACTTGTAAAATATAGACACACACACACACACTAACATATATATACATACCAAATGTTTCTGAATAATTGTTGCTCTCAGCTGGCAGTTTCAGTTCGTCTGCAGATTGAATTTAAAATGGAAGTATCAAACGTGAGTAACAGCACTTTTGCTCCTAGAAATGCATGAAAGGATTATAACTTAACATGGCAGATACTGATATACATACATGTTCAAGAATAAAGAAAGATATATTCTTTAGAGATGAATGCATACCCATATTAGATTTTATAATAAACGGGCGACGCTTTTGGGCCATTGCTATTGCTATGGCCTCCTCTACCTTTAGAAGAAACACAAAGAGAAAATTAACGCAGTAATATAATGAAAAAGTATCTGCTATAATTATACACAGTGAAAAATAACAAGTTTTGGTTCATTCCTTCATATTAGACATTCGTAACTGAGGGATCATGATTGGGAGCTAAACCTTGAGTGAGCTGAGTTCCCTGAGACCTTTTTCAACCATAAGCATACTTTCCACATCTACCTTTTTTGTAATTTCATCCTTGCTCCTCAGAATTTTCCCCCTTTCTTCCAAACCATCGTTAACTGATCACAAATTAAAAGAAGAAATAACAATCAAATGGAGCATAATTCACCAACAACATCAGTATCTGGCCTTTTAAAGGTATGTATTTCTTACTGGAATATTGAGGGTCTTTCACTTTGCGACCTGCTGCCAATATAACTTCGCCGGGACGTGAAGCAAAACGTGACCAATATCGATGTCTTGCTTCTGCTATGTCAGCATGGATCCCTGCACAAAATGATTGGTGCAGTTCTATAAAATCTATGTTACCATGCACAATCTCCTCTTAGAAAGGCAAAGAAAGAAGTGAATTTCTTCAAAAGGAACAAATACTCCCTCCATCCTACTAATCATGACACGTTTTATATTCATTTGAGTGTATTATAATAATGAAATGTGCCATAAATAATGGGACATGCGAGTATATCATTATATTCTATAAAGGAAACCTAAGAAAGACTGTTTCATTGGATTGGAGCTGGGAAAGGTTGAAAGAAGGGATAACAAACTGTCGTAAGTAATATTACCATGGCGAATACATAAACTCCAACATCGAGCGAGCCAACACCTCTTCAGAACAACCTCTTCCTAAAGTATTAGACTGTCAATCACATAAGTAAGGACAAACAAAGAAAAGTGATATATAACAAGTCGAGGGCTTGGTTTAGGTGGTAGATACCATCTCCTCTTGAGTCAATATCATTTTTTGTGTAGTTATCCTAAGCAATTTAACTTCTTCCTCGGCCTCGTGGAATTGATCCAAAGTAGAGTTAGCTTCATCACGTGCGGCCTAAGAGATAATCATATAAATTAAGAAAATTTATTAAAATCCTTTTCTTTTGGAAACGACTTCAAATAGTGAAATGAACAACGACAAGTTATATCCAGTGAGTCTAAATACCTCAATTTCCATTCGGAGGATTGCAAGCTCCTCGCTGCCTCCACCATAAGTTTCTGCTGCAACCTTAAGAGCAACCTGCAAAGGGAAAGAACGTTCTTACTTACAAATCTGAAGTGCACTGTGTTATAAGGAATTAACACCTCGGCAATTGCTACAGTTGTCTAAAAAAACCAACTTTCAGAAGAGTCATAACCTCATGATTTCTCAATTTCATATAAAGTTGTAGCTATATTGTTTACATATTTAGATGTTTCTATAAAAGCTTGTGCTTTCTGATATATCAATTAGAGTTTAATGCAAATTGGAAAACTAAGAATATTATTTGATGTTCCTTATCAAGATATATGAAAGGAAACTAGAATCACGAGTAATAATAGCACTATTGTCCTGCATACCTTTCGTTTCTGAAGATCTGCTTCCTTCCTGAAGAGTGAGCATACCAATGAAATTTTTACAGACAGAATCACCATATTTCAAAAGAGTTCCAAAAATTATAATAATAACCTGCTTAAAAGTCGAGCTTCTAAAGATACACCTTCTCCCAAAGACTCAATCTGAAACAAAGATTAAAATAGTATGAAAGCACAACTTTGTATCTGGAAAATGCAAACATACTGGAAAAATAACCAACCAGATAAATGAACATTGCTGCATCAAACATTGAGATAGTATTTTGAACAACTGTAGACAATTGAGGGTCTGAGAAATTTTTAGTGAATTTTTTCCTTGCAAATTATGTACAACTATAAGATCACCTGTTTCTTAAGCTGCCTAGTTCTTGCTTCTGCTTCGTCATAGCGTTCTTCTGCTATCCTGAGCTGAAACAGATGGTCACCTTACGATGATATTCAATATGTAGCACAAGATATTTAATCTTATAGACCCCAATAAAAAGATCTTAAATAAGAAGTCGTGGATGTGAAAAGGAACCTTGAAGGATTACCTTTTCCAATAAACTCTCATTTTCTTCTTGAAGCATGTCAAGCTGCAATTGGAAGCATTATTGTCAGCGATACGATTTAGATGAAATGAAACCTAATGTTCTTTATTGTACCTCATCTTGTAGAGCTGAAGAAGACTGCTGGCCACCAGGTTCATTATTATATTTAAAAGTTCCAAAATCTAAGGATATTCTGTTAATTGACAAAAGTAATACTCAATACAAGAGTGAAACCAAAAGTTGAACTGAAGTTAAATGCAACATAGTAATTAATCCACAAAATCTTCATGAATGCTTTCCTGCTCAAATGATTTGCATAATTTTAGTCAACATAGAAATATCATCTAAGGTCATTAAGAAGCTCAAGTGTAAGAAAAATTTCCATGTAGATATGCCATGATAGTTTATAAAAGCAGAAGGTAAAAAACCAATCATCATGAGCACATCTTATAGAATATTACTGCAGAGAACAGGAAAAAAGTAGTATTACAGATAAATTTGGAAGAATGTAATAATAATAAGCTGGTACATTGCAGGTAATCCACACAATATCATCTGGAAATCAATAAAAGTTAAAGAAGACATATACTTACTTTTTGTCCCTAACTTTATCAAGTTGAACATCAGCTGTAGGTCCAGATGCAACTGGCTTAAGTGACAAAGACACACTTGATGGCATCATGGGAACTGTCTTCACCCTTAAATTTGGTCGGCCAACTAAACGGGCAGATGAAGGCTGTTCTGGGGCCATAGAAGAAGATGGTCTTCCAACAGCAGAACGAGCTGATCCTGGTTGTGCATCCTCCGCAGAGTTTATTGAAGTGGAATTTCGACTGGGTACAAAAGAATTAAGAGATGGAGATGGTTCAATGGGCTTTGACTGAGAAGGTCGAAAACGAGCTGATGAAGGCTGCTGATGTTCTACTGAAGATGGTTCAATGGGCTTCCGACAACGAGCTGATGAAGGTTGCTGCTGTTCCACAAAAGTAACATTTGAAGGCAGTTCGAGAGGCTTGGAATGAGCATGTCGATAACGAGCTGATGAAGGTTGTTCCACTGATGGAGAAGGGTCGAATGGCTTGGAAACTGGTCGAAGACGAGCTGATGACTGCTGCTGGTCTGATGAGGCAACATTTGTGGATGCTCTAGAACCTGTTATCTGACGAGAAGATGCTGCTTGTTCTACTGAGTTACGAACTGACTAGAAAGTAAAAAAAATGTTTACGCTTGTATATATTGATATGAAATGTACAACTTTAAGATGAGAATATTACATCTTAATCATGCAGATTGGGTTTTGAAACTTCTTTTCAGTTCACCGCCAGTAAAGAAAACAACCTCTCCATCATATTAATTCAACCAGTTTCACGTGCTTAGGTTTCAAAAAATGGTGGTGCAAACGCATGTAAGGTTACAAAGATTAAGATTTTCAGTAATAATAAAAACTAGAAATACATCAGAAATTCTCACAAAAGTTGCACAAGCCAACAGCATATAATTTCTGCAATATAGTATGCCATATATGCACAAAAATGTATGTAAGATTCTTACCATAGGAGAACGATTTCTAGCTTGCCTTCCTCCGGCAAGTCCTATACCAGCTGAGGGAGCAGCTTTGAAATCATAGAGTTCATCCTCCTCCTCTTCGTCATCAGCCGGTTGATTAGCCATAACTTCCGCAAGCTTTTGAGCAGCTGCCTTTGTGTTCTGTGGTCTCTTCATACTCAGGCTAGTAGAGGTGGAGCGAGTATGGTTATGCATTGGGGATGTCATGATGAATAATTATTCCCTTATAAAAAGACTGTTTCTGATTATATGCTGGACTCACCCAATCTGCTTCTGTAAACAATGCACCAAAAAATTATTATTGTTTATTTGATAGGTGAAACATTATTATAACCTCTTGACTTCTAAGGTTACACTGAATTTTCAAGAAATACGACGGAAGGAAAGTGATGTCTCATATCCTAGGATGCATTTATTATAAGAAGGAAGTAAGCAAGGGGGTGATCACACTTGTTTTCCTTGGTACACTGAAACCACAAATGAATATATCCAGTATCTTTAGCTTTCTGGAACATGGCATTTCATAAGTAGAGACAGGCATGATATGAAGATGATCCTCCAAATGCAACAATAAGCACGAACAATTCTCCAATCAATACATCAAAAGTCAGTATTTCTCCATTTTGTCTCCTATATGCAACCATTCATGATGCCGTTTTCTAATGAATTTTCACTAGCAATAGTTATCTTCTCTACCTCTCAAAACCTTCCTTGACAGAACAAGTGCAAAACCTGACCAAATATTCATATATAAGGTTGTAGAAAGCTCACAAAGAAAAGAAGACATTTGCAGGTCTAGAGAAGCTCTAGATCACTTCAGACAACGACCACTTAATCTTAGTAATAACTCATTAATTTCATGATATGTGACAACTTCAAAGTTCAACCCTAATAAGTACATGTAGAAGACAATTAACTTCAAAATTTTAGAACATTATTCCAACTCATTGCATCAGGCAAAATTACCCCGCAAGGTCGATCAGAAAAAAAGGGATCTTTTATCAACAGATCGAGATAAATGAATCCGTGGAGCAGTTCTTGAATTAGTTGGAATGCATGCAAAGAGTTCCGGCATTTCTACAAATACGTTGTAAGCAAATTTACTGAATATATGCATGTGGAATATACATGCCGGGCGTACCTTGTAAGATATTTGGCAAGAAAAGATCAAATTGTTCCCTTTTTTCCCGTGTCTACCTGTGTCGATCAGGGATCTCGTTTTGTTTGTTACAGTTTGACGCTGTATTCGTTTGGGTTCGGAGCTTTTAAGGAAGAGAGGAGAGAAAAGCCCCCCACGTGTGTTTTTCATTCCATGCAAATCTTAATTAGTATATATACTCTACAATTGACTGATCACTTATAGTCTTCTTGCCTATTTTTACACAAAAAAAAGGGTACCATTCTTACCTGAAATTTATAAGTTTCCAATAATAGGAAAATACCATCATTTAGTAAAACAAACACTAGTAAAGAAATGATTTTGGAGTGAGTATTTAACTTTTATTTTATTCTTTAGAAAATGTGTTTTTTTTTTCATTTATTTTTATAATATTTTGGGTGGACGAAATATATGATCTGAACGAGTCCAAATTATATATTGGTCGTGCTAGACGCAAAAAAAACCATGGACAATAATTAGAACCATGCGAAGAGACATTGCATACAAATACGAGTAGAAATGCACTTTCATGGCGTGTTAAAATAATGGGAATTAATAATTAGTCTTCACTTAATTATATTTAAAGTTTTTTTTTTTTTTTGAAAGGGTAATTATATTTAAAGTTAGTATTTATAATTGAGTCAAATGTTAAAATAATCATTTTTTAGAGAAAATATAAAAACAGTTTTTGAAATAAAATAAATAAATAATACTAACTCTTTTAAAAATATTTATACTAATTTACATTTCTATCCTAATTTTTTAATTTAATTTTCGCATATATAATACACGAATTCCGCGAATTTGAATCCGTGGGATTCGTGTGTTACTATTAGGACTGCAAACGAGCCGAGCTGAGCCGAGTAGTGGTCTGCTCGGGTTCGGCTTGTTTAATATTTTACATGTTCAGGTTCAGGTTCGAGTTCGACTCGAACTTTAAATTCGTGCTCAAGCTCGGCTCGAGATAAAATATTTGAGCTCGAGTTCGGCTCGTGTTCGGTTCGGACTTGGGCTCGATTTTGGCTCTTGAAAAGCTCGAGTTCGAGCTCGTTCTAAAATACATGATTTAAGCATATATTCTTTTAACATTTCAAATGAACATAAACTAAAATAAAAATATAAGCTCGATTAGAGGTTCGATTAAGAGTTCGCGAACTTGTTCGCGAACAGGCTCGATTAATATACGAGCCAAACATGTTCGCGAGCAAAACGAGTTGAATACCATACTGCTCGAGTTCGGCTCGTTAATTTAGTCGAGCTCGATTTCGGACTCGAGTTCGGCTCGTTTGTTAACGAGTTCGAGCTCGAACGAGCTTTTACCGAATCGAGCACCGAGTAAGTCCCGAGTAGCTCGGCTCGTTTGCAGCCCTAGTTACTATAAAATAATGTACTAATATATAAATCGTGTGTTGTAACTGAGAACACACAAATCCCGCGAAATCAAATTAGCGGAATTCGTGTGTTGTAACAGAGAACACACAAATCCTACGAAATCAAATTCGCGTGTGTTGCAATAAATAACACATGAATCCCGTTAAATTGAATTTGCGAGATCCAAAATAAATAAAAAGGACTATTTTATTTTTATTTTTTATAATTTATTTTATTTTTATTTTTTATAATTTACTTGTAAATATATTATCAGAGCACCGCTCACCCGCCCGAAACAAGCACCACTTAACGTGTCCACTAGTCATTATGATATTTATTTTTTAAAATTTTTTATTAAATAATAATCATAAATCAAAAGATGATAATTAATAAACTTTTTATAAAAAATATAATATTTATCTAAGAGACATACTACTAATTTGCGGATATATCTGTGGAGTACTTTCGTATATTATTATGCGTTCCATTTCAAACATACTACTAATATACTACGAGCATCGAATTCCCCCTTTCAACAAAATATTAATTTATGCTATGCACGTTTCCAATTGAGATTCATCTCTCATCTCAAACATAAACAAAACCATATAAAGCATCTCTCCCAGTTTACCTGAAACTTGGAATGTTGTGCAAATGAGAAGATGAGAAGTAAGTTCAACTACTGCATGATATAGCTAATAGCATTCAAGGTAGCACTCTATAACAAAGTAGTAAAATGTAAAAAGAAACTAAATTTGGAGGATGTAAGTTTCAGCATCACTTCAAATTCTCAAGTAATCTCTCCAAGAGAACACATAACGATCTCTGGCCATCTGAGATGAGAAACTCGAATTAGTGTGGTTCTTCCACTCCTGGACGAGCAGCTCGAGGCCTCACAGGTGTCTTTGAAGGACTTATCCTGTAAAGCATTGAGAAGATAAGTAACGATCGGAAAACAGTTCACTTTGATCCCTTCCCTAAAAGCTAGAGCCAAGTGTGATGTGCCGTGTACCTGATCCGTTGGGAACCTAGAATTTCGCCACAGCAACCTAGGGCGACTATAGCGCTCTCAGTCTGCAGATTTCAAAATCAACTTTTAAAAAAGAAATCGTACTCTTTGCTCAAAGAGCGAATGCAGGAATTCAATTGGCTTCTTTTTGCCTCTCATCAATTTCGTGTTGAAACATCTACATCTAATTTCTTTATGATTTTGGTTTATTAGTAATAGTCACGAGACATTATTTTTTCTTACATCCTACCTACTACAGATATATTAGGACTACAATCTGTGTTCAATATGAATGATCCGAGTCGCATCTATTACGATGATAAAGAAAGTACACAATGAAAATATCTGGGACGACAAAGGGTAATTGAAGTTACATAGAAATATGCTAAGGGTGAATGAATTAATAATGTTGAAGCCAAGGAGATCATGAGAATACTATTTTATGAAGCACTGAGAAGCAACATGACGAAAACCACACTAGAGTAATTAAAGGCGCATCAGAAGTAACATACCATTGTAAACTCAACAAAAGCAATTCGTGTTGAGTGTACGTGGTCGCCTAAGAGCCTCAATCGGGAGACCTACAGTTAAGTGACTTATCTGATGAATAGACCATGATCAAGCCAAAAACAAAATTGCAAAAAATACAGCTTGTTCTGAGACTTCTATGCGTACCTCACCACATCTTGCTTCAAAGAAATTCTTGACATCAACTTGAGAAACCTGCTCAGGAAAAAATGGAGTCACATGAATTTGCAGGCAACACGGTATCACTTTTCTACCCATAACCATAACAGCATCAGAACCCCACATGCTATTGTTAGAAATATAAAAGAAGCAGTTGAAAAGAATATGGTGTAGTCGAGCATATTAGAGAACAAACATTAAGGAAGTTTACCCTCTTATCAATGTTAGTGCAATAGACTGTCCGTCCACACATCTCACGCTCGTCCTCTGACTGTCAAATTACGTGAAAGAGTTTAAGTGGATAAGATGATAGAGATGCAAGATGGTAGTGGTCAGAGTAAGCACAATCTGACATGCTACTATTTCTTCTTACCTGTGGAAGGAAAGTTGGGTTCACGGGGAGTATGGCAGTTTTAGAAGGCAAGACTTTTACAGTGGAGAAACCTAACATTGTACCATTGAGAACCAGAGCAGCTCTAGCAGAATCTGTTTAATTCAAACATAAGAGCTATAAAGATCTATAAGATCAAACATACATGTGAAGAAACTACTAGCTGAGAAGAAAAGACAGCTTACACTCATCAGAAAATTCTACAAAAGCAAAGCGAAGATTGGAGTGTGGGTCACCACAAACTCGACAGTCGGCCACCTGTAAAGTAGATAGAGGAGAGATATAAAGATATGTCGTGTCAATGTTGGCTTTTAACATGAGCTGGGGATGCTGTGGCTGTTGCACATCATAGCAGATGAAGTTTCATATAATGCAAGATCAAAACAAGATGTCTTTTGCTATTAATAGATCTAATATGGTGATAAGGCACAATGGTGATATCTCAAAGGATCTAAATACTTGTGCCACCTTCATTAATTTCAGAGATGTAATATGTAAAGGTGAGCATTTTGTTCTTTCTATTCTATATATTTGGGGTGAAGTGATGAATTTGTGTCATACATACAGTATCATCCCATCCCATGCTGCTCAGCAGCAATTCATAAATATTCGAATCGAGATTCACCTAACAAGTAGCTTTGACTTGTAAAATAATCTAATGTTCAGATAACAACAAAAAATTGTCACCTGTCACTCAGTGGTTCATTTTATGCATTTGTGAGTCAAGATGTTGTGTGATACACATATGCTAAATAGTAACTCTATTAGTCAGCTACTCATCTATGGGATTCAAGGTTCCAACACTAAATACCATAACAACTAAATCACAACTTCTATGCAAAGATGTTCCTAAAAGCTGAGGTACTTGAGGAAAATACAAGTAGAGAAGCATACCTGTCCAAAGTTGCTGAATAGTGCAGCAAGCTGCTCCTCAGTGATCTGAAAGTAAAAAAACCGTTGAGTATGAATTCCGAAACAATCTGATATGATGGTGCCTGTACAGCTTCACTTACATTGTGATTAATGTCTGAGACATAGACAGTTCGTCGTATACTCTCCTCTCTTTGAGCTTTAAAAGCTCTGCCGCTCATTCTCTTCTTAACCTGGCTGTAGTTATTTCTTCTCTGACAAGACAGAGTAGAATGAAGTGTCGTTAGGAAAAGAACATGCACAAGAATGTGACGGTGCAAAAAATCCATAGAAACTTATGAAGCATGCCTAGTCCAACCTAATTACTAGTGCTATTTAGAAGCTTGAAGCCAACTAATGAATGAATCAGATCATTAAGTAAAAACATATAATTAATCCAGTCAGGTAATTATATTATTGTCAATTCTTACATAAATCGTTACCAGCAGATGACAGGGATAGAAAACACACCAAGGATTACGTTTCTTAACCTAAGCAGTGGAAGAAAAAGAGCTCTCATTCATCAAAATATTATCATCATCATCATCAATATACTAGTACAATAACAAGAAACAGCCAGCATCTTAAACGTTGAAACAAATATTCTTCTTAAGAGTTCAATCACTTTCATTACACAATCAAAAACGAGATTTCTCAATTCTGTGAAGTATAAAATCAGCAATTAACAGAATGCCAGAGTCTCGAACAGTTCTACTCAAAATCAATATCACAGTGCACCACAGGCTCCAATATTACAAATTAAGAAACCATATAAGCGAGAATCAATTGGAGAATTAAAAAAATATACCTTTCTATAATTTGGGAAACCATCATTTCCGAATTCCTTATTATCAGACACATCATAAGCACCATTTTGGGTCTGGTAACAATAAGAGGAAGGAAAGAACTCCTTGGCCAAGGGATTCAGCTCCAGTTTCTTCAACATGTCAACAATTTCCTTCATTTCCAGTTCCGATTTCGAATCCACATTCGGATTCGAACCAGAGTCGTTAACATCATCAGTTCCCCCAGAATTGTCAGAATTACCAAGATTCTCTATGTAGTTTTCAGTGGTGGGAATTGTGTTTTTAGGTGACGAAGGCTCAACCGCAGCAGCAGGTGACTCCATTTTTAGAGCTGCTGCTTCGCCGAATACCTCTGCACCAGCTGCCATTGTCTCAAAACCACCCCAAAAGCACAGCAGGTTTCAAAATTAACAACAAAAGAAAAGGAATTCAGACAAAGGGATACGAAAAAAAAGCTCGAAAATTTCACGTCTTTTTCCTCAAACATAAAAAAACTCGATCTTTCTATCTCTACATAAATAATCAATCAAGAAACGCTCTTATTTCTTTCTCTGTTTCAGATTTGGCTAATATGTGTGTTAGTGAGATTCTTTCAATGCGAGTGTCTCCGTATATAAACCCAAATTATATAAAATGCGATGAGAGAGAGAAGTAGAGGGTAGAGGTGTAATAATTTGGAAGGGTTTTCTGAAACAAAAATGTTGATCACAAGTGGCAATGGTGGTTAATGGGAGGAACCAACAGGTGGCCTTTGCTTTGGCTTTTATGTACCCTTTCCTTTTGTTATTCTTGTTCGCAAGAGAGAGAGAGAGAGAGAGTCAGTGCATGCTTGCTTGCAGACACAGAGAGAGAGAGAGGAAAGAGAAACAGAGAAAGAGAGAGAGCGGTGCAATGCAAATATGCAATGGAATGCAACGCAAGATTTGGTTTTGTAACTTTGTAGTGTTTGGCTATTTGTGCGTGACAGGATATGGCTTTCATAAATCATACTCATAACTGCTTCTTTTTCTTGGCATTCTTAATTCATTATCTCCTTATCTTTTTTCATCCTTTTAATTAATACTCCTATAACAAAATCTATTTTATTTTATTCTATTCTATTTTACAAGAAATAGAAATGGTTACTTAAATTATGAGGTAAATTTAATTTATATATCCGGCGTTAAAAGTGGAGTTATTGGAGTGGAATTCCAAATTCACCACTAACTGTGATGAGCATATATTTAGGGATCAAAGGTCAAAGCTCTGATAGAATGTTATGCATTCACTATTAATTAAACAATAATAATAATAGGTCTTGTAATTTCACTTATGGGGAATTTATTTATTTATATAAAGATAGATGCGGTTAGGACCTCATTAATTGAATTTATCATATTTGACTAACCCAACTTGATTCACTGTTGCCCTAAACACATCTTTAGGCATATGTTGAGCTGCCCTTTATTCCTTTAAAGAAAAAGGCAAAAGGTGTCTTTTCTTTATAATTAAATGTTATACGTTCGTTGGTTCAGTATAGGAAATTAGCGATTTAATTAAATGTTACGAATCAAATATAATTGAACGCAGTGATAATTTCAAAATAAAGGCATTCATCGTTATTAAATTAAATTAAATTAATATATATATATATATATATATAACCGAAAACTGAATTAAGTAATAATGGTCGAATTTGAATCGGTCGAGATCCGAATAAGTAGATGGATTTTGTTCCGTTCAGTGTAAGAAATTTGTATTTTCATGTACACTCCCTAAATTAATTTTATATATTTATATATTTGTTGAATGGTGTGGAGTGGACCAGAAGATTTCTTGCTGCAGTTTATGTTTAGGAAGGATTGAAGGAAGAAGAATTCCAAGATTAAAAAAAAGGCTCAATTTAATTTTATTAATATTTCTTCATCATTGCCAATTTAGTACACATGTTTATTAATTTTGACCCTTTTCCGATTAAAAATGGCGAAATTTGCGTTAAGATCGCTATGATTTATGATTATAGACTAATCAACATAAGAGAAAAATGAAAGAATTGCTCTATCAAAGAACTATTCAATCCCTACTATTTAGAAGAACAAAAATAAATAAATAAATAAATAAGAAGAGAGAGTTGTTCAATCCCTGTCCAAATTGAGACTAAACTAAATTTCAACTAGTTAGTTAGCACGCATTATTCATTGTTTGCAAATTAAAAATTTAGACAAATGTTAGAAAATATTAATTTGTGCATATTTCTTGATTTTAAAACGTGACTTTATGATCGATGTAACACAATGTTATTGTAAATGGTGGCCGCTCAAATATGTTTACCGACGTATTTGACTACCAAAGCAAATTAAGAAGTCCAATCTTGACTTTGAAATTGAGTAGTATCATAGTATGTCTGCAAGAATTATATTTCAAGGTCAAGAGAGAAATTAAAAACCTACTCATTGTTCTCTAATTATAAAATAAACAAACGCTAATTGGAAAGAAGTAGTAGTATTCCACAATTCAAGTTAGACAATTTTGTCACAAATGATATGACACAAGAAGTAATCTCCACTTTTTAAATACGAGGATTTGTGGGGAAAAAAAGATGCTTATTATTTGTAAGCTTTATTTTCATTGGCTTTAAAGGTAAAAGCAACTATAATTAGGGTTGGCAAATAGTCAAAGGTACTAAATTTCATTCCAAATATGAAAATTTTTAAAATATCTTCACGATGCTTTTTTCATCCATTTTTGTTATTTTATAATGATATATAGTATTAAGAAGAATATGGTTCTATAGGTTCCCAATTTTACAAATGATGGACTTTGAAACATTATATTCAGAAGTGGTAGATTTCACAGAAATAGCAGTTTTCAAAGCTATACAATCACGTACAAATTTTATGCAATTTCAACGTCTGATACGTTCAAACCCGTAACTAGGGTAAGTTTACTAGTCTATTGCTTAGAGCCCCAAATTTATCAGGGTCAATTTTATAATTATATATGCAATAAATATATATTTCATTTCTCTTATTCATTTGTGTAAGTTGGTTGTTTTTTTTTTGGAGGTGGTGATGTTTGATTTTTTTTGAGTTCGAATTATTTTTTGAGTCGAATTCGAACTTAATGATATTCAGTTCAAAAGGTTCGTAAGCATGTTTGAATCTAATCTTAACGAGTCGAGATTCGAATAGTTCGTAAAATTTATTAACGAACATGTTCATGAACTCTAAAAACGAATCGAGCTTTGAATGGTTTGCGAATTTCATATATGAACTAGCTCACTAACTGGTCAAATTAATATTAAAATATTTAACGAATTCGAACGGATTTCAAATTTACTAGTAAATCAAATAATAAATAAATTGAACTTGAGTTGAACTGAAGCCTTCAATTATTCTTTGTTTTTAGCCAAATATTCTTTAACATATTGATTAAAGTATGCACAACTCGTTGTTGGTAAACAAAGTCTCTAATCAACAATGACATATCAATAATTAAAAGCACAATTCTAAACCCAACATTCTTATACACTATTCTAAACTCAACATTCTTCCAAGCTCAACCAGCATGTATAGTCTTGACTCTTGAGTATGGCTAAGATCCATCTAATTCAACCAACACTTCTCAAGGATCTGTATCTATTGCATATATACAATCAGGTTCAGTGTTGAGGCAGAGTAACTAGCACCATATTTTACTTTATTACCAAATGACTTATCTTGAAGTTCTTTATTGTCCTTGTGCAGTTGTGCTTTCAAACTTATTGAGGGAGACAAAGAATGTGCCCTGCTACCATATATGCATGCATTAGGTTTGTACACACACACATTTGTGATTTGTAACTGTGTGATAGTCATTTCAGATCATCCAATTGCGTACTTTTTATAAGTTGCTTATTCCAAATAAGAGAAAACAAATAACAAAATATAGGGGCTACTATTATATTTAGTTTTCTACATTCTCTCAATTTAAATAAAAAATAAAAAGTGACGTATTATTTCTATTTGAAGGAATGGAATTAACCCTCATTAGTTGAAATACTAACATGCGCGCAAACTTAGACCGGCCCCCCTAAACCGATTCGTACCAAATTAGAATCGATTCATATATTGAAAATTGTTAGTGAATATTGACAAAATAATATATATATATAATATGAAAAAAATTATAAATTACATTTTTCGGGTTGGAAAGAATCCGGATCAGACTTGGAGCCTAAATATGAGTGGGTCTGAAATTTCTCTGGATCAAGATTGATCCATATTTTCAAAATTTTCGAATATTCAATCCTAATAAATCGGTCCAAATTGGTTTAAATCCGATGCAATTAGTTGGTAACCCAGCCCAAATTCACCCTAATATACTTTTCTTCTTTAACTCAACTCTTTTAACTTCATCTGCCCAAAAAAAGCCCACATACTAATTGATGGGACAAGGACATTTAAAGAGCATATATATACATGTACTACTTACAATAATTTTCTATCAAATTATTTACTCAGTTCTATTAATAATTATCCATTTTATCAGAAAATTTTAATAATTCTGATTAAAATAAATCATTATTAATAGATGGATATATCCAAAATGTTGGATAATAAATATTATCCTCTAAGCTTAAATTTTCATTTTCGTTCATCCATGTATGTATTTTTTGTACACATAAAATTAGGAATTATTTATGTGATAAAAATATAATCAATTGCATTTCTCAATTCATAAATCACGATACATGCAGATATTTAATTAGTATGCATGTTATAAGGAATATAGGTATTAGGCAGTACTCTCTCTAGCATGTTTTCTTATTGGACCATTCCATTAAAAATGATCAATTTCCTAAAAAAGAAAAAGGTTTGCTTTTAAAATACATCTCCTACTTTTCTAAAAGACTACACTTTACTTTTGTAATCTCCGTACCGGATCCTTTGTAGTCCCAATTAACGGGACAGAGGGAGTATAATGTAAAGAATTTCTTGTTTTGACTACACAACGGCTACAAAAAATTCCAGCCCATTTTTTCTAAAATCATGTATGCCATGAAAATAGGGAAATTTTTATTAGCTTATAATTATAAATGAATATAGATCATTTTAGACACATTAGCATACGTAAGGCCCGTACTTACGTTTCGACATAAAATATTCGAATCCCGATGTGTAAAAATTAGGAATATATTTATGAATTTATTAATGAAAATCGCCAAACTTTCAAAGAGTAATTGAATTTAGGGAGGATGATTTTGAAGTGTTCCGTGCAATCAATTTATTTAAGGTCAGAAATATCTAAATTGTAAACTAGATTGAAATTAATCGTTATTAGTGGTCATAGGTACGGTACCTATGCATGAGCCCGGCCCGACTTCCCCGGCCCACTTGCAATTACATGAATATACATCAACGCATTTTTCCTTTTAAATGCGGTCAGGTTTTGAAGAATATGACTTCTATCTTTTGTTTAATTATTTTACACTCTTTCCGTCTCGCTAAAAATTATCATGATTTTTTTATTGGATCGTTTAACTAAAAATGTATAATTTTCTAAAAAAAATTCTTCAAAATACAAATTTCTTCTCGATACTCATGTTAGGCCCGCTTGTTATCAAGTTGTCTCTCACTCTGACTAGGCTAAAGAAGGTCGGAGAATTACCCGATGTTGGCCCGAGCAACCTCGTATAGGGTTGCGTTTGGCCCGCTTACATATTCGTGAATATAAACACGTAATGTGGTTTGATCACAATTAATCGTACTTTTGCTACGGGGGACACGATTAGTGAAGAAACGAGTATGAAAATTAGTGTGGCAATTAACTTGGACATTTTCATTTGCAATGGTGTATTCTAAAGATATACTATTTGCTAAATGTGGTCGTCTTGAATGGCGATAATGGCGATGGAGTAGTGATTATATAGGTAATAAGTATATAATCGTATGTCAAACCTTCTCATATTAATTACTAAAGGACAACACATTTTTTGTACATTTTTAATTAATTAAGTTTAATTGGGGAATGATAAATATAAATTAGACTTTACAATTATGAGTGTCACCTTACGATACCGTGTACATTACTAAAACATTTCATAACTAATATCTTCTCTTTATTTTTTTGTATCAAAATATTTGTATCGTCACTTTACAAAACATTTCAGTATATCTTACTTTTTCTGTGAAATTTTTGCATACTGATGATACGTTACCTTCTTTATACCAAAAAATTAATTATTCAAAACATATTGATACGTAGAACATAATGAATGATAGTACATTAAATTATATATAATATATTAACATTTTACGAAAGTTTTCACTGCATTTTTTCCATATAAGAAGGCAACAAAATCTACCCCTAATTAAGTATTTGGTGAAACTCTTGAGTAAAAGAAGGTTGTGACCATAATCGATAAATAATAATTAACTTAGAAAGGTATACGTATATAATATATATATATATATATGTTCCATATCCTTTTCTGGAACGGAACCTCAAACGTCAAAAGGAAGAGAAAAAAGAACGAGTACTTTCGGCCTCACAAATAAAATAGGTAATAAATAAGTTGCATGCTTTACACTAAGAATTAAGACACGACTCACTCACTTTAACGATTCTAACTAATTAGTAGACCAAATAAAACTCTCTAATGTCAAAAGATCATATCATAGTAATGTTTTTTGGCGTGGCGTTGAGTGGTTGTTTGGTGAAATCGAGGCCGGCGGTATGCAGTATGCTCCTTAGAAGGATTTGAATTTAGACACTGAGTTTATTGCACCGCCCCATTAAATATGCTCATATTTTTTTATTAGATCGTTCTATTAAAAATGGTCACTTTCTCAAAATGAAAAAGTTTTACCTTTAAAATACTTAATTCCTATTTTTCTTGAAACACAACATTTTGTTTTTTTTAATTTTCGTGTCAGATCTTAATGTAAATGAGATTTTAGTATTTATTTTTTTATTTCTATTTTAATATGTTTTGTATTTATTTTTTCTATATCTATTTTATTTGTTTTAATTTAATTTTGGTGTCTAATATTGTGTGTTTATTTCACTCAAATAGGGTATATAGTTATTTTGTTCGTCCCGTTAAAATTTACTTATTTTCCTTGTTGAATGTCCCACAAATATTTACTTGTTTTAAAAAATGTCAAAAAACAACTCTTTAGAATATGTGGATTTCTATCTTTTTCATCTCTTCCACTACTTCCTATTTTACGTGCAAAAAGAAATAATCTGTTTCGATCAGTGAGATGGACTGATTATTTTTCTTAACATCTAATGTTAATTTTTAATAATTTTTAGGATTAATAAATTCAAAAACAGGGTGTATAATTTTAGAGATTTAACCTTTTCAAATATATATTAATTAGTATGATTTATCATATTATAAAAAAAATAATTTTAATAAGTATTAATTAAAATTATAAATTTAGTGATGGAATATAAGATGTGTAGAACACAATAATAAGAGACTAAAGTACATTTTATATTTTACAATCATCTAAATATAGTATTTAACGTTACAAGATATATGACATCATAGATGTATATATATGCAATGTTACTTGTGAAAAATGCAAATATACCAAACTTGACAGAAGAAAATCAAATTGACTATATTGTACGATTCGATAATTTACGTTCTATATGAGTATTCGTCTTTGTTGCTAAATGTCAGACTCTTTCATTAATCAGAAATTAGACTCTTTCATTAATCAGAAATTTTTGGATGCGTCTGTGTGCATGTGTTAGGCTTATGGTAAGGGTTTAAGTCTGACACAATAAATCTCGAGTTCGAATCTTTCGTGACACGACTTTCTAATTTAATATAATCTAATTAAAAAAATAGTTAAGTCGAACTTTACCATTAATTAGCTTAAGATCGAATCAAATGAGAAAGTAATTGAGATGAAGAAGGTAAGATACTTCCCCTTCAACCAATAGAAGAAAGGTTTCATCCATGTGTTTTGAGTGTTTATCTTTCTCAAAAAAAAAAAAAGAATACATTATAAATCTTAATTAAATTTGATAAACTCTCAAATAAAATTAATTTGTTCCTAGCCATATATGCTTATTTAAAATTAACTAAATGATATAAAAAAAAAATTAAAAAGGGGGTGTCGCCTTAATTTATTACATTTGGGTGTTACTTGCATGAAACAGTTGACCAAGTAAGAAACATCAAATAATATTCCAAGAATTAATGAGATTTAGTAGATCAAACCAAATAGGAATATTTAATTAGGCAACAAGAATTCAGAGCATGCAAACCTGTTGAAACAACTAAACCACTGACAAAGCTCTCAAAATGAGAAGATATGGAAATCTGAACAAGAAAACATATAAGAAGATACTTTGTTGGATGAGAAACACAACAAAATTTTGTCAAGTGGTCATTAAGAATTTGGTTTTGCTATTCAATCATAATAAATAGGCACTTTTGATTTAAAAAAATTGGTCATGTGCTATCATAAATGTATAAACATGGACAGCATGTAATGTGTTTTTAAGGTACAAGTGGGGATTAATTAATGCTCGTCGACAATCAACTCCATGAAATCTTGGAAGTAATTTTTTTCAACTTTATTTTAATTTATAATACCACTTGTTACATGCTGAATCTCCTTACTTGTTTGCTGTAGTAACTAAGTGTTCTATTTTTTGTTCCGTCATTGACATTAAAGTACTTGTGAACTTGTCATTTTAATCTATCCATAAAAAATATGTATATTTTATCCGTATACAAAAAATATCCATAAAAAATATTTATATTTTATCCGTATACAAAAAATTTATTGTGAAGAAGTCGGTACAAATTTAAAAAAAAAAATTATAAAATATATTTTTGTGGATAAATGAATCTGCAAAATAGAATATATATATATATATATATATGGAAGAGATCAAATAAAAATGGTTATGTATAAGTTAATTAAAAATAAATCTTGACTGTTAAATCATTTGGATCAATGGTACAAATTAGATAATTTTGGTATATATCTTATTTAAAATATGTAATCCCTAAAAATAGGGAATATGTTATTGTTTCTGAGTGGGGTTTATTGATTAGGGTATAGTTTAATTATATTCATCAGATGAAAAATATGAATGATTCAGATTTATTTTTAGTTAACACAAGTAGATCTATTTTCAATATAATCATCCCCTACATATATATAAGATTTAAGATAATTAGTGTTTTGTGGGACTGTAAGAAAAAGAAATAATATATTTTTTGTGGACAACTAGTCAAATAGGTAACAAGCATGCACTTTTCGAAGTACTTCAAAATTTTCACTTATATTAAATATATACAATTCAATTAAAAATAATAAATTAAGTGACATTCAAATTTAACTCAATCAATATACAAAATCACTTAAAAATAATAAATTAGATGGGTTACGTTTCAAACTTCACTCACTATACACTATTTTGTAAAATCAAAACATAATATTAAAATTTGTATCGAATTAAGTGTCACGAAATGAGTATTTGTTTCAAATTTGGCTTGTGGATAAGTGAAACAAGTGAGATAGAATAAAGGACTCAGTTTCTACACATTCCCAGGAATTTTGTAACAAACCTTTCATAATAATATAATATACCATGGAATTGAGTTCTCAACCTGCTGTATCACGTAACGAGCAAATGACTGAATTACAGTTAATTTGGGTCAAGTATGAACCCTTATCATGAGCCTCGCCCCATATATAGCTAGTGATAAGATAGAGTCAATCCCTCAAAGAGTTATTCATTTTTGTATCATTATAGAAACAAAGAGTTCAATTTGATATCACGATCAATCTGTACGTCTGAATTATATATAATAGAGAATCTAAATCAAGCATTGAATCAATAAACATGCAATTAGGAATTGAATAATTACACTCCCGGCCAGTTGTTACTGCAGTGTGGTCACACAAAATTAATGTGTTTGTTTCTCACAAACAACAAGATATCCCGTCGTAACGATTTATCTCTACACAAACTCAAACTAGGAGTTAATATAATGGTAAGAGTTAGGGTTCTTTTAGCTTGCCCAAATTCGTATATTTTAGAATTGTCGCAATTACATATAAAGACTTAAAGAGTACTGTTACCGACCGCCTATCTATCTATATATATATAAATATATAAAATACCTAACATTCCAATCAATTGCAATGACAATTTTGTAAATACATTTAATTTAAATGGCATTGATAATTAAATATTTTTTTATTAATTATATGTATTATTTCATAAAAAGTATTCCTTCAATACCACGTACCAATTAATTACTTTTGGTTTTGGACCATTAAACTAGCTATTTATGATCCATCATGTGTATTAATTAATTATTGGTAATTAACTAACTAACCATGTTTAATTTCCCCGCCACATGCACAATAATTATTAATTATATTTATATTATTATTTTAAAAATATTTTATTTAATTTTAAAAAATTAATTGGTTTGACATTATATATATATATATAGAACATGAAGTATTTTAATTTTAATAGCGATTTTGTAATTAACTTTAATTTTAATTTATTAAATATATTAATTATTAACAAACTTTTACAAAAACAATGCATCAACATTAGTCAGTCAAGAACAATTATGTATTATATGCCAATAAAATAACTAACCATTTTCACTTATTTATAATTATATTATTTTTCAAATATATTTTATTTTAATTGAAAAAATATATATAATATATATCTTAAATTAAAGATCGTGAAAAAATCTTTAATTTGATATATGATATATAAAAAAAATTAATATGAACAAATTATGACCATTTAAATAACAAGATAATTATATACCCATACATACAGGGTTATGTCACGAAATGAAAAATGAGAATATATTTAGGCCATGGTTAAATTTAAATGTTTTCCATTATTTTAAGAATATGAAAGTTAAAGTTTAAATTAAAGTTAATTTGTAGATAATATCACAACAATTTATTTATTAAAATGAACTATTGATATATTTTTTTTCATTAAATATAATATAAATAATTGATTTTGGAATTTGGTTGGGTGATTATTGTCATATAATTATGTAGGGGTGAGCAGTGGGTCGGACCCGGACCGACCCATTAGGACCGAAGATCCAAAACTTTTTTAAAAGGGGGACCGATCCGGACCGATAAACTCTCTGGACCAACCCCGGACTGACCCAGACCCGGGCTTCGGGTCCGGTCCGACTCCGAAAAAAATAAATTAATTCATATTTTTTGTTTCATGTTATATATATTAACTTTTTAGTGTTCACGGACAATTTTTGAGAAACAAAATTACATAATTAAACATATCTTAGTATTAAATATTCTCAATTCCCAATAAAAATATAAATTAAAAATCAATTTATAATATAATAATTTATTAATCCAATCTCAAGTTCATAAATAAAAATAAGTGTAAAAAATATTGTATATATTTATTATTAAACATAAATATATATATATTTTTATTTGTATGGGTCGGTTTTGGGTCTAGCGGGTTTGAACGGGTTGAGACCCGGACAGACCCGATATTTCGCCGGTTCTAAAAAAATGACCCAACTCGGACCGTTACAACAGATGGGTCGGTCCAGACCCGAACCGAACCTACCGATTCGGGTCAATTTTATGGGTCCGGTTTGAGTTTGCTCACCCCTATAATTATGGAGCCGGTTATCAAATATTAGATCCTATTTTTATCATCTATATATATTTAATATTAATATTTAAATTTTTTAATATTACTAATGTGCAATATAACGATACAAATAATAAAAATAATTAAGCATCGTGTTATCTCATTTAAATATTTTTATTTCATTTTAACATTTTTAATTTTTAATTTTTTTCATTAGAACTATAAACAATAAATCAGAAGGATTAAAGTAATGAAAGAATAATAATTGAGCATTTGTTAATTTTTTACGTATTTACAATATATTATCAATAAACCATTTATCTTATTTCTCTTTACATGCTTATACTTGATGTATAATAAATTATTTATATTTAGTTTTAACAATCATATTTAAAATTATGAGATATATACGTAGTGTTTAGTTGTTGATGAGATGCATGTGGTTAATTAGCAGTAGTGCATGCTTCCTTCATGTTGTCCAGTTGCTTCCTCTCGCTCGATGCTCGACACTTTCCCAGTTGCATGCATGCCATGCCTTCCAACTTAATTTCCTCCTTTACCTATTACTCATATATCTCCATCGTCCTCATCAACTGGAATTCATTTCACTCCATCTTTTCTTGCTCCACTACTGTTCTCTTATCCTAAAACCAAATCTATCCATTATAAAATTAATATATTAATATTCCATTAAGCATGCATTATAGCTTAATTTATTTTCGTTAACTTTACATTACATCCTTATCTGGGCATAATAACCTAATTATTCAGCCAAAAGGCACTCATTATCCTCTTATTAGTTGGAACTTTTCATGTTTCCCTTTCTAACCTTTCAAGTTAATGTCACCAACTTTGTAGAATTGCACTACTACTATAAGATATCAAAAACACAATCTATTAAAAGATAAATCAAATTTAAAAAATATAGTAAAAGAAATTGACCTGTGCTCTACTTAATATATCCGAATAGTTAAGTTAAACACTAATATTTGTTTCTTTATTTAAATGTATGTCTTAGATGAATGTTTCTTTATATTGATTTAAATAGTTCAAACTAGCTCGATCAATCAACTCATATATATATAACCAATAAAATTTTAGTTAATTTATATAATAGGAATGATATAAATTAGCAACCATTCGTATGAATCGTAAAATTCATATTATTAATATTTAAAAATAGCTATAATTTATCTTTTTTTACCAATAAAAATTACACTTTTTCACTAAGTTGTTTTTGACTAATTTTTCTTATACATAGTATTAGTCTTTTTACCCGTGCAGTTGCACGGGAATTTATTTTTTGTATGTATTTTTATTATTTTAAAATATAGATAAAGTTGATAATATTTAATGAAATTAAACAATCCAAACAAAAACAACCTTATTACATTATATATAATAAGTGTCAAACCTCCATATTATATTTTTAAAGATTATAAACATGTTACTATTATATAATCTCTGTCCCATTTATTTGGATTCACTTTGACCAAAAAATTCTCAAAGTTTTGGTCAAAGTGGTCTAATTAAATGGGACAGATGAAGTATTAGTTTTTTTTTTTAACGTATCAGACATAAAAGTTTGCTAATTACATACTCCTTCTGTCTACCATTTTTCTTCCCACTTTGACCCAACACAAGTTTTAATAAAATGTTTTGACTTGAATTGGTAATGTGTAATGTATAGTGAGTTGAGAATGGAACTCACGTTAATGTTAATGATAAGGTATAGTGTGTAATTAGTAGAGAATGAGACTCATATTAATGATAATGTATAGTGTGTAGTGAACAAAAAGCTCTCACATTTTTTGTCAAAGTGGGTTTAATTAAATGGGACGGATGGAGTATTAGTTTCTCTTTTTAATGTATTGGGTCTAATTTAATGGGACGGGGGTAGTATTAGTTTCTCTTTTTAACGTATCAGACATAAAAGTTTGCTAATTAGTTTCATCTTTTTAACGCAAATGGCAAAGTGGACAAGAAGAAAGATGGTGGACAGAATGAGTATTATTTTATTTGAATATAACTTAATTAATACAGAGTGCATTTTTTTTTAATTTTTAAGTTGCCACTCGACTTGAAACTATTTAATTATTTTTTAGCAAATCATGAAAAACACAATCGTAACTCGATGTCTTTTATTATTGGATCATTGATCAAATGGGAGGCATGGTTACACAAAGGAAATAGAAAAATATTGAAAGGTGAAATATTAATTAATTAATTAATTTATTAATAAATTAAATTGAATAAAAGAAAAACAAATATTGATAATAAGAAGGAAATAAAAAGTATATCGATATAACTATAATTTTATATATTTTAATTTATTTATTTATAATATCATAACTTAAAATTTTAAAAATAAGAAGATAAAATATAAGGTAAAAATAATTAAAAAATACATATTTTTATTGATTAAATATAATTTTATAAATGGAATTAAAAAAAGTAAGTATTGATAATATGAAAAAAATAAAAATAAAAAATAAAAAAAATAATAAAGTAAATGTAATAAAAAGACGAAAGGTAAAATGGAAAGAAAGTGGCAAAATGATTCATATGTATATATATTTATAATATAATCGCCAACCCGGCTAGCAAGGACTATTGATCACCTTTTTTAATAATTTAGTTTACTATAATAGGTTCTAGCCTAGCTATTTGATTAGGGGCCCACCTCAAACTTACTCCATAAAAAAGAAGAAGAATAAACATTGTAAATTGTTCAACTAAATTTAGAAAGATTAATTAAGCATAACTAATGGAGTTACAATCAAATTAATCCTCGCCTACTTAAAGATAAAATATCATTATTAAACAATACTTTATTTTCTCCATAATTAATTTTTTGTAACCCCACCAATTAAGGATTATTAAAGTAGCCCTTTTTCTGTTCATTGAAGTCATCAATGACATGAAGGAAAGCACTACTACGTACTACTGCTACAAACTCTATATTAAATTCCTTCTATTGGAGGACATATATAAATGAGTCAAGATATGGTTGTTAATTTATGATCTTCATGTTTAGTTATTTAATAAGATATTACTAAAGTTATCTGTCAAGGAATCCGTACCTAAATTATTTTGAATAATCAGGAGCCTTCTTAACGTGTACACTTAATTAACTGCCAGCATAAATTAAACAATAATTATATGAAGATTAAATTCAAGCTATTTCTACATTAAGTTGGTTTAGTACGTAGTTGATGAGACAGAGGCGATCTTTTTAGATCTCACCAATTTCATATTCTAAATTATAAGTTAGGATCGTCTTCTTTTGGCAAATAAGAAAATGTTTTTTATTTCGCGAAAAGGGCATATTTATTTTAAAATAAAATTGGCAACCAGGAAAAAAAGAAAAAAAAAAGAAGAGAATTGGTGCAATGCATGTGGACGTGCATTTGATGCGACATAGATTTAGGTTTAGATCCTTAGTTTAAGCGCCACGTGTACTGATCTCCCTCCAGTTTTAGAGGGTTGAACTTGAATGCGGCCTTCAAGAGAATCAAGACTCAATCCTCAACCTGCCACTCCTCCACTATCTGCATATTAATTAATTAATTAGTAGACTATTCTAATTTGTTTTGTGTCTGGATCCATAAAATTAAATGACGAATCAAAATTCGATAACTCATGCATGCTGCCCTAATTTAGAACATGTTTCTTGAGATTCAACTTCCTAATCTAGCCACTCTGGATTTTGCTTTCAATTGTAGAAGAGAATTAATAATGGGAAGAGTAACTATTTTGGGATCTATATGTTTCTGAATTAGAAACGAAAATTAATATGCAGTCTGAACTTTCCACTAAACTTACCACATTTTCTTTATTGGGACGTCCTACTAAACTTGACATATTTCAAAATAGTAAAAGTTATCTATTTAAAAAAGTATGGACTCTATTACCTTTATCACTCTTACACTACTTTATATACTCTCCTTCACTCTTACACTACTTTATATACTCTCCTTAAAAATCGTGTCGAATTAGTGATACTAAGGGAATTACTATACTTGCATCGTCCATTTTAAATGTTCACCTAACAATCATATCATGAAATCGTTACTCATGCATATCTTAAATTGAATATGTCACTTTTATTATAAAAAAAAAGTAATAATAAAGAGAGAAGAGACAGAAAAAACTATTGGTCCAATAACTATAATTAACTAACACGGTCTTGCACTCTTACTTTCTTATTAATCCCAGAATTTAATATTTGTCTCTATCAGATTATATTGCTTAATTTTTGGCATAGATTGTATCGTGGATCATGCACTGCATATATAATTAGCCATTTAATTGTGCATGTTAGTATAATATTTCCGAACATGCTGTACTGTATACGTCAACACGTCATGCACACTACACAATAATAGTATTATCAGCAGAGCATTAAAAATAGATAAAATAGTTAATGCTTAGATCCTACAAGTAATTAAATTATGGTACACCATAAATGACTGCAGATCCCAATAATATACTGTTTAAATCTTTTAGACATGTTTATGTTTGTCCACCCCACGCTTAAGGAACAACGAAACCTTTTTCCTAGTCTTTGAGACATATATTCTACACATGTTTTTTGTACCACCGTCTAACATTCACTCGGATCATTAAAAACGTGTTTATATATATCACCAAATTTGGAATAGTAGCTAGATTTCTAATGATGTAGAAGTTATTTCGCCATATTTGGAATCCTCGCAATAGTAGGAGAATAAGTTGGTGAATAAATAATTACTGCTTGGTATGGTAGTAGAGTAGTAGTTAAGTAAAAGGGAGAAGATGATATTGTGGTGTGGAAGTTTGAAGAAGGAAGGGTATGTGACCTGCTCCCACCTCTCTTGCTTTATTGTCATTCCTTTTCCATATATCAAACACGTGGACCTTCACCCCCACAATTCACTATCTATATTTCTATATATACATCACAACTCATCCCTTCCTCTCTCACCATACCCTACCCTCTCTCTCTCTCTCTCTCCCTCACTTAATTCCTCTCTTCACACTCAAGAACACTACACAGTACGCTACTATAATTCATACACGAACCTTTTAGTGCCAAAATACACACACATATATATATCCATGGCCGCTTCAACTTCATATACAAATTCTTGGGTTAAGTCCAAATTCTCAACCACCCGACCCAACTCATCGTCATCTTCATCATCATTCTCATTCACACCGATCAAAAGCACCATCAAATGCTCCCTCCAAACTCCCGCGCTCCGTTTACCCAACCATTCCGCCGCCGCCGCCGCACCAACTTATAATCAACCCCTCTCTCCCGCCAAGACCCACACCACCACCACCGCCACCTCAACATCGAGGCCGCAATGGAACATTATCCAAAGAGCCGCAGCAATGGCGTTGGACGCGGTGGAAAAGGCACTCACTGCTATCGAGCTCCAGCAGCCGCTTCCCAAGACGGCCGACCCCGCGGTCCAGATAGCCGGTAACTTTTCGCCGGTGGCGGAGCATCCCGTCACCCACCACCTCCCTGTGGTGGGGAAGATCCCAGAGTCCATCCAAGGCGTCTACGTCCGCAACGGCGCCAACCCCCTCTTCGAGCCGCAGGCGGGCCACCACTTCTTCGACGGTGACGGCATGATACACGCCGTCCGCTTCGACGACGGCTCTGCCAGCTACTCTTGCCGCTTCACCCAAACGGAGAGGCTGACCCAGGAGGCTGCCCTGGGCCGCCCCATCTTCCCCAAAGCCATCGGCGAGCTCCACGGCCACTCCGGCGTGGCCCGCCTCCTCCTCTTCTACGCTCGCGGACTCTTCAAGCTCGTCGACCACCGCCACGGAACCGGCGTTGCCAACGCCGGCCTCGTCTACTTCAACAACCGCCTCCTCGCCATGTCCGAGGACGACCTCCCCTATCACGTGCGTGTCACCGCCAATGGCGACCTTAATACCGTCGAGCGCTATGACTTCAACGGGCAGCTGGAGTCCACCATGATCGCCCACCCCAAGGTGGACCCCGACTCTGGCGAGCTCTTCGCCCTCAGCTACGACGTCATCAAAAAACCATACCTCAAATACTTCAGATTCTCCAAAGACGGAGAGAAATCCAACGACGTGGACATCCCTGTGTCCGACCCCACAATGATGCATGATTTCGCAATCACTGAGAAATTCGTGATCGTCCCCGATCAGCAGGTGGTGTTCAAGCTGTCGGAGATGATCCGCGGCGGCTCGCCGGTGGTATACGACAAGAATAAGGTCGCCAGATTCGGCGTCTTAAACAAGTATGCCAAAGACGCCGCCAACATGAAGTGGGTGGAAGTGCCCGACTGCTTCTGCTTCCACCTCTGGAATGCATGGGAGGAGCCAGCCACCGACGAGATCGTCGTCATCGGCTCATGTATGACTCCACCAGACTCCATCTTTAACGAGTGCGACCAAGGGCTCAAAAGCGTCCTCTCCGAAATCCGCCTCAACCTCCGCACCGGAACCTCCACGCGCCGCCCGATCCTCTCCGACCAAGACCAGGTCAACCTTGAAGCCGGAATGGTCAACCGCAACATGCTCGGCCGGAAAACGCGGTACGCCTATCTCGCCATCGCGGAGCCTTGGCCCAAGGTGTCCGGCTTCGCCAAGGTGGACCTCCTCACCGGAGAAGTCAAAAAGTTCATCTACGGCGACCAGAAGTACGGCGGCGAGCCTCTCTTTCTGCCGAGGGATCTTAACTCCGCATTGGAGGACGACGGCTACATCCTGGCCTTCTCGCACGATGAGGCGGAATGGAAATCGGAGCTGCAGATCGTCAACGCCACTACCATGGAACTAGAAGCGACGATCGAGCTTCCTTCGCGAGTGCCGTACGGTTTCCATGGCACGTTCATTGCTGCCAAGGATATCGCCGGCCAGGCTTGATCGCCGATCGTCGGCGGAGAGATTTATCTGAGGGATTGTTAATATACGTCCCCGATTGTCTCTGCTGCTACAGATTTTGCTATTAACTTTTTAATTAGAATTAAATTTTGAGATCATTAGTGTTACAGTGTGAGAGGTTTTTTTGGGGGATAGTAGGTTTGGTGTAGATAGATAGAGTTTTTCTTCATTCTTTCACACAGATTATGTGTTAAACTCAGATTAGAACACATAATTAGTCATTAGGATTAGGATTACTTAGTCATAGCTGTACGTGTGTGTAATAAAAACCCCTGTTTTTTTTCTCTGTCATTCCTCTGTTTTTCCCTCCAAGTTCAGGAGTTCACTTCAACTCAAAGTAAGATGCTACGCTAATCAGCTGCGTTTATGTAAAATTGGAAAAGTTACTTGCATGAAGATCAGGATTCAGAATGATCCGTCGTCCATCTTCAAAATTAACTGTTAATATTCCTATAATCATTATATTTAAGTCCAAAATTTTATATTTGCACTGTAGCATTTTTATTGGATTGGCTATGCAATAAATTTTATTAATAATCAATATGATTGATTGTACATTAGATAATTAATTAATATAAAACGCTACATTGAATAGAGTAACAATTTAAAATGTAGTTGAGGTGAGGGTGAGGGTGAGAGATAGATTGGGTTTTAATGGGGGAATATTAGAATGTGTGACGTGGTGCGGCAAAAGTGTAAAGCTGTGAGACAAGTCACTCATCGCTCCATTTGGTTTTGGGACATGCCGACAGCCATTCAATTTCATGATTTTTTATAATAAATTGTAGGAACAAAATTAAATCAAGATAGCGATAGCCTCCATTTCTTCCCTTGGATCCAATCATAAATCCGATTTTCATCTCTATTAAAAAAATATAAATTTTAAGTGAAAAGTTATGTCATGGATTGGATTGAAGAGGAATACATTTTAACGAAGTGGATCGGAGATAACTACATCCATACAGCAAGATTGTCATATGTAAGTCTGAAATACATAAAAGGGGCCGGGGATTTATGTGTGATATGAACAATACAAAAATGAGAATTAATATTAGTAGTAGTTTATAGCTAGTACAAGGCAATATTAAAACATGCAGTTAGTTTGGTTATAGGGGTGTGTATATATGCATACATTATTGGTAATATATAATAGGTCAAATAATGTAATATAAATGAGTCAAAATCACAATGCATGCAATGTGTGGCGGGAGATGTTCTGCCGGTTTCAAGTGCGGTTTGCTTTTTGATAGGAGAGGAGAGGAGAGGTGACTGAGGACCAATTCAAAATCCAAACCTCAACTCAACTGAAATACTCCAATGCTACTGGTCAAATACCTTAACTACTTTCCATGAGATTAATTATATAATAATTACTATTATTAGTGGAGTATATTAGAGGTGCATCATATTCTTACGTAAGTGACATTGATCATTGATGTGATAGCTAGTCATCACTAATACTATTTTCAATTATTTTACACAATCTTATAATCGTGTATCAGATAAATAAAATCTACATATATATGTTTAAATCACTATGTTACTAAGCTCGTACTAATTATGAACATTAATTTATAATTGTAATATGGATAAACATAATATGTAACGTTGCACTATTGCCTTTAAATTAAAATAAAATTTGTAACGAGAACATAATATCAATTCATATTTTGTGAGCAATGATATAGATAAGTGGGTATTATATTTATTTATATAGTATACGCGAAAGAAATAAGAAGAAAAAAAATAGCCGCAGACATGGCGGCGTACGAAAGAAATAAGGATACTTCAATTGTTTGTTTATGTTATTACTTAATCAAGAACAGGAATAATAATTTTTGTTTAGCGTGTTTTAGTCGTGTTTTACACGATATTTCGAGTCTCGTTTCATAGCTTTAGGTTTATTTTATTCTGTATTTTGGTTCGTTTTTACGTCCGATTTTCGTAATTGCATGTAGGTTGTTTGGTGTGGAAATTGGCGCGAAATGGAGTTATAATGATGAAGCTTGGATAGCATAGGATTAAAGTTCATCTCAAGAGGAGTTCGTAGCCGAAACAAAATTATTGCGTGCAGGAGGACTGGGGGCCAGCTCCCGCTGGGCGAGTCTTGCGGCTGGGACAGAACCAGGGGTCCAGCGCCCGCTGGATCTGGTACTCAGCCGAGACAGAAACGCGAGTCCAGCGCCCACTAGGTGCGATTTTTAGACGTGAAATATGTTATTTAAACCCCGATTTTTAGACTTCTTTTCATCTTTTTTTTTCATATTTTCTCTTTTTAGAAACCTTAGAACACGTTCTTCAGTTGATTTCATTGTAATTTCTCCTCAAGACGACGGATTGAGGGGATATTTGACGCACAAACCAAAATTCTTTCTTAAGAAGTTTTATTTAATTCTTATAGGGGGTGTTTGGTTTGGTGGATGAGATAGATTAAATTGATAGGATAATGGATGATGGGATAATTTGGATTATATAGTCATGTATTTTGTTTGATTGATTATAATATTTGATAAATTATGTGATTATAATTAAAATATAGAAAAATACCCAAATTACCCATTATCGAGATATGTTGGGTGTGTGTTTATTAGTATTTTTGTAAATGACAAAATAAATGAGGATAATTTTGTAAATTTGTGATGCTTGATTAATAATCAAGCCTAATCAAGTCAAGTTTGAGTTGATTAATAATCAAGGAATTCCTTGATTATATGCGAGCCGGATAATCTATCCCGGGCCAAATCAAGCAAACCAAACACTTGATTATACTTGATTATTTTATCAATCACACCTAATCAAGTCTAATCAAGCAAACCAAACACCCTCATATTTGATTATTTTATGGATTGAATTGTCATTCTCTACCTAGGGTTTAAAATTTCTTTAATTATTTATTGATTGTTCTTGATTCATGCTTTGTGGTTTAACTCATGCTTATTTATTGAGACGATTGACCACCGTTTTTGATTAATTGTTTGTTGGTTGAGATCGACAGATACTTCCAACATAGAACTTAGTTAAATCATTAATAATTTCAAATCGGAGACGTAGTAATTATATTTGTTACTGATTTGTAATTTTCCTATTGTGTGATTCAAATACGTAAGTTAGAATCACTACAAAAAAAACCCATTCTGGCGACGGAAAAATCCGTCGTTAGCCCTCGAAATCCGTCGTCCCGGGGGCTTAGCGACGGACTGGCGACGGAGTTTTTCCGTCTGCATTTTGATCGCCGTTAGGCCCCCGGACGACGGAAAACACAGTCCGTCGTTAGCTAACGACGGACTGACGACGGAATTTATCCGTCTTTAGCCACGACGGACTAAAATCCGTCGTCAGAAACTGCCGGAGACTGTTGACGGCGCCGGAAAGCTAACGACGGATTAAATCCGTCGTTAGTGGCGACGGACTGCAGTCCGTCGCCCACTATCGTTGACCGTTGACCTAGCGACGGACTGCAGTCCGTCGCCAGGTAAGATTTTTTTTTTATTTTAATAATTAATTTTCTTTTTTTATTATTCATTACCTAAAACGTGTCATAACATAAAATACAAACATAATCCAACATTGAACAATAATTTAAAATTGAACCAATCAAATGAAATTCAAAATGCACGCGGATTTCATATAATGAACAAAATAAATATTTGTATCAGTAACATCCCACGACAAACCAAAAAATAAAATAATAGTAAATGTATCAGTAGCATCTACGAATCGTAGTCATCATCAGGAGGAAACTGGGGAGGGGGATCAGACGGGGGAGGCTGATAAGAGGGAAAGAAGGGTGCACCTCCCTGCTGAGACTGCATCCAGCGCATCATCTCGGCATGCTGAGCCTGCATGACCGCCATCTGCTCAGCCAATCTCTGCTGCTGAGCAAGGTACTCACGGCGCTCGCGATCCTGCTCCTCGACTCGGCGCCGCAGCTCCTCGACCTCGTCTCTGGATGGGCGTGATGCGGACGAGGATCCCCCGAATCTGGAAGCTCTCAAGGCCTTCGCCGCGCCTCCCGTGCCGAACAGCCTCTTCTTCTTATCCGGGCCGCCAAGAACCTCCAGATACAGCTCGTTGATGTCGACTGCATCGTGGTCCCCCTCGGGTAGCTGGGCCCGCTCCTCGTCAGCACGGCGAAACACCTCAGTCTGCATGCATGTAAACGAGAAATGAACATTTGTTAGTATATATACATATTATAAATATTGAAAATCTAATACATATATATATATTAGATTTAAATTAAAACTTACCGCTATCGCCTCAGATTTCGGATCGGTGTATGTCCCGTCCGCGTATCGATGCTCGTCCAGGAAGGAGTCGAACATGCACGAAATCGGAGCTACTCCCCGCTCACGACCCTATGCATCAGATCACAATGGAATCGTGTCATTGAAACATGTGTATATGAATTAAAATTGTACCACATACTTACCATTATTATTTAAAATATATTATTACGTACCTTCTCCTCAGCTCGTTGCATGACCGACTTGGCCCCTCCCCTATGCTTGATAGGACCAGTACCCGGTCCCTGAGGCTCAGACAACCGGTTGCGCCTCGCTGACTGGGATTTGGCCACAACATCATCCCGGGACCAGTACGCGAGCCAACCCATCCACACATCATCAGTCCACCATCCAGGCTTCCCACCTCTGGGTGGCGGATCATCCCTCCTCCTCTTGATCCCGCAGATATAATCCTTATATCTCTCCCGGATCTTATTATACCATAACTCCCGAATCTTGGCATCGAGTGCCGGTTCCCAAGTAAATTTTTTCTAGCATTGAAAATGTATGTTAGAAATTGTAGTTATAAGTTATAATTAAGAATGAGTTTGAAAGTTTTAGTAAATTTTCGAACCTTAAACTCCTCCCAATATCGCTGTCTCACGTCCTCAGGCGTGAGCTTCCAACTGTAGCCAGTCGGGTTGGGAACTATCTTAAATAGTTCCCAAATGTAATCTGCCGGGTCGGCATGCGGGTAAAATCCCCTGCATAAGTAATTTTAGATTGATTTATGTTAGATTTTTGAATAACTAATTAAATAATTGTCAAAATTGAAGATGTGGTTACATTTACGTACCCCAGCTCACTCACAGAAAGAACAACGTCTCCTGTGGGTCTACGCTCCAACTGACCATCACCGTCGGAGCCAGAAGACGGACCGCCTATGTGTATGCCACCAATATGGTGGCTGAGACCGCCGGTTCCGGACTCATATCCAGAGGATGAGCCCGGGGAACTACCCCTACCAATGGATAGAGAAGATCGTCGTGAACCCCTACCACGAGGGGTCCCCACATCCTCTCGCCGACTGTAAGACATCTATTATGTTGAAAATAAATAGATAAATAAGATTCATAATAGACTTATTAATTAATACGTAGAAGGTTTATATTGAACATATAATTAACAAGTTGCATTTATAATTAATAATTTGAAATTCGAATGTGTTAAGTTTTGTACACAAAGTGTTAAGGAGAATCCTCTTCATCGTTATAATTTTCATCTTCCTCATTTTCATCTTCATAGTCATCCTCCTCATCTTCATCTTCTTCTTCGTCATCTGAAGCTTCATCCTCTTGATATTCATCATCCTCGTCATCTTCTTCTTCTGTTTCGAGGACATTATCAGAGTCCACGTGGTTATCATCATCTTCAATTTCTACATGTTCACCGTCTCGGGCAACTGATGTAATATCATCTACATCAACAGTAGTTACCACATGAGCGTCATCATCCTCCTGAAACGGTGACTCCAACGTAGACACATCCGCTCGAGACTCGTCGATAGTGGCCCGTGCCTTTATAGAACAAGCTTCCCACCATTCTCTACACTGTTGGTTCATACTCGGATATGAACAGTAATACACCTGTGTAGCTTGAATGGCTAATACAAATGGTTCATATTTTCTAAGTCTGCGCGTATGATTTACAGACACTAAATTGAACTGTGTATCAACCCTTGTACCGGCCGGAGAGGTGTCGAACCAGTCACACTTGAAGAGAACGACCTTCTTATTGTGTAATCCTGGGTATGTGAGCTCGCACACTTCGACTAATTGTCCATAAAAATCCGTCTGACTCGAGTCCCCATAGTTACCCGCTTTTATGCACACACCACTACTCATAGTTGCTTTGTGAGTTCCATGTATTTTGGTTCGTTTTTACGTCCGATTTTCGTAATTGCATGTAGGTTGTTTGGTGTGGAAATTGCCGCGAAATGGAGTTATAATGATGAAGCTTGGATAGCATAGGATTAAAGTTCATCTCAAGAGGAGTTCGTAGCCGAAACAAAATTATTGCGTGCAGGAGAACCAGGGGTCCAGCGCCCGCTGGATCTGGTACTCAGCTGAGATAGAAACGCGAGTCCAGCGCCCACTAGGTGCGATTTTTAGACGTGAAATATGTTATTTAAACCCCGATTTTTAGACTTCTTTTCATCTTTTTTTTTTCATATTTTCTCTTTTTAGAAACCCTAGAACACGTTCTTCAGTTGATTTCATTGTAATTTCTCCTCAAGACGACAGATTGAGGGGATATTTGACGCACAAACCAAAATTCTTTCTTAAGAAGTTTTATTTAATTCTTATAGGGGGTGTTTGGTTTGGTGGATGAGATAGATTAAATTGATAGGATAATAGATGATGGGATTATTTGGATTATATAGTCATGTGTTTTGTTTGATTGATTATAATGTTTGATAAATTATGTGATTATAATTAAAATATAGAAAAATACCCAAATTACCCATTATCGAGATATGTTGGGTGTGTGTTTACTAGTATTTTTGTAAATGACAAAATAAATGAGGATAATTTTGTAAATTTGTGATGCTTGATTAATAATCAAGCCTAATCAAGTCAAGTTTGAGTTGATTAATAATCAAGGAATTCTTTGATTATATGCGAGCCGGATAATCTATCCCGGGCCAAATCAAGCAAACCAAACACTTGATTATACTTGATTATTTTATCAATCACACCTAATCAAGGCTAATCAAGCAAACCAAACACCCTCATATTTGATTATTTTATGGATTGAATTGTCATTCTCTACCTAGGGTTTAAAATTTCTTTAATTATTTATTGATTGTTCTTGATTCATGCTTTGTGGTTTAACTCATGCTTATTTATTGAGACGATTGACCACCGTTTTTGATTAATTGTTTGTTGGTTGAGACCGAGAGATACTTCCAACATAGAACTTAGTTAAATCATTAATAATTTCAAATCGGAGACGTAGTAATTATATTTGTTATTGATTTGTAATTTTCCTATTGTGTGATTCAAATACGTAAGTTAGAATTGTGGATTAATTATTGAATACGAAAGTTAGTAATTAAGCAACTCTAGGAAATCATTTATTAATTACGAATCATTGTTCTTAATTGAGGAATTCTTCTTATGTTAATCTAATACGTAAGTCGTGGTTACTGTCTAATTAAGAATACGAAATAATTATTTAAACTAACTATTAAGAAGTTATGAACGAACAATAGCATGGATTTAGGAGCATGATTTAATTGATTTTAGATTTTCTTATCCTTTGGTCCTTGAATTCGGAATTCAACATTTTTATTATTTTGTTTATTTGTTTATTTTTTATTTTCTAATGTTTATTATTGATTAGAATGTAGTAATTATAATATTAATAAATTATGTAATAATTATTACTTAAAAAATATTGAAGATACATTGATAATTATTTTGTATGATTTATAATTTTAAACTTTTTAAAATTAAAACTTTTTAGTACATAAAAATTATTAAATATATATATATATATATATGTATGATTAGATTTTAATAATTAATTATTTTTAAAATTGAATAAAATTAGTTATGAAATAAAATATTTGGATAAACCGCAACAATCCGAACCAAACCGCAATAAATTTGGTTAATTTGGTTTTTTTGGTTTGGTTTGGTTATTTTTTTCAATCCAAAATTTAATTTGATTTAGTTCGGTCTTTGGCAAAACTGAATCAAATACCCGAAATCTAACCCCAACTTAAAAGTAATTAGTTTCAATTCTACTTGAGAATTAATAACTTCTATTCATATATGGACACATATGTTTATATATTATTTTCACTATATGTAGAATTAAAATAGTGAAAGGTTGTGACAATTGGTGATTCGGTTATGATTCAGTAGTAAATTGTAACCGCAAGCACTTCTAATCATACTTAAATATATATATATATATATATATACATAAAAAGTAAAATTGTATTTTTATATAGTTTTTTTAATATTTTAAATGATGTTGATTTCTTCATATTAAACCTATTTTTTATGTCGTATATTACATTAAATAACTTGTCGCGATCTTTAATTTAATATTATATATATATTATATATATAATATATATATATGAACGAAATAAAATAATATTGATGAATAATACCCTGCGTTTTTTATCATTTCTCGTTGAACGAGCAACAGTGGAAACCGTCAACACCACCACTGATGGTTCCTCTACCATCAATGTCCGTACCGCCGCCCGGAGCAAGAACCCCAACAACATGTTTAACAACCATCAACTATATTCTCTCATTTTCACTTCTTCATTTAGTTCTTTCTTTAGGATTTACCTCTGACTAAATTTATAGTTTAGTTGTATCTTGCATACATTTATTTTTCGTACTCCCGAATTTATAATCCTAGATCCTCCACTGACCACACGTAACATGGAGTAAAAAAAGATAGAGGCGTGGATTATATTATTATTGTTGATTGAGTACAAGTCTACAAGAGATATAACACTAATTACAAGTTGTGCATATAAGGCCAAATAGCGATTGTACAACGTTAGGCCTACTCCTTACCCTCAGCAAGTTGCAATACATGATAATAGACAACACTACACTACATAAGATTAAAAATAATAGAATATAGCTTCCTGTGTTTTCGGATTCATTTATTGCTGTTCATGGTCATAATTGCTTTTAGGGTTCAAAGCAACACATGGGGTTCTCTTGTTTTGGATTAATACTACCACATTATTTATTACGTCTATATCTCCATCTCCATGTTCCACAAAATGGTTTATGTTGCTCAATTTGGGTTAAGTCATCCACATGATATTTACTACACCACGGAACACTATACGACTCTTGTAATTTAATGTTTTTGGCTGTTCAGATCTACTCATTACAAGTTAATAAATTCAAAATTTTAAGAGTAACTATATCTCAATTTAGGACAGATAGAGTATATAATGAATTGTTGTAATTTGATCTTTAATTCCACTAACTTACTGTACAAAACTAAATAAAGAAGAGAAGAAAGAAAAGAGAACCCAGCCGCATGCGGGAAAAAAAAAAGAAACTAGGAAGAAAAGTCTTAGATTTATTTTCTTATATGACTATATGTTCACGTTACAATATATATATATATGGTAGATGATATACAAATGTCAATTTTCATGGGAAATAGGAAGGCAATCTCGTACGTTAATTTACATGAATAAACGGTTGTGATTGGATGAATTTTTCATGATTTAATTATGTTATAATATTCCATAAATAACATAATGGTATTATCGTACATAAGTATTGAGAGAGAGAGCGACCATTATCGTACATAAGTATTGAGAGAGAGAGCGTGTGAATTCATTCTCTCTCCATACATCAATATTCAGTTTTGATAATATTTTTAATTGAATTTTGTGGTATAGAATGCAATCCAATATTTACATTGTTGTGTTGTTAGTTGTTAGGATTTCCTAAATGGTAAAGGCAAAATGTATATAAGGTTCAAAGTGGTTGCTTTTGGTCCCCTATATATATTTCCCAAAAATATGGAGTAATTAATAAATATGATGCACCATATATGATATAACTACTTGTTATGCTATAGGTAGCATGGATCACCTCATATGAAGGAAGGTATGGAATTGCTTTCTAAAGAGTGATAGCAATTGCTTTATGCTATTATGATTTTCAGAGGTTTGGCGGCAGTGATTGGGACTCAGAGGAGACACAGAAGCAACCATTCTAATTTATTTAATTTTTAACAATATATTTATCCAAAATAATATTGTCGCTTAATTTGGTTCGACATACCACGTCCAATTGTTTTTCACATCATTTAACTATATATATTGTTGGGATATTTTATAATATTTTAATTTAATTCCAAAACTTGATTATGTAGTGCAGGTCACTAAAGGCCTCAGGCCACTGAAGGCTTCAGGCCACAAAGGCCACTGAAGGCTTCAGGCCTCAAAGGCCACTGAGTGCCATA
>JAPKLX010000015.1:988286-1079168 GCA_026898415.1 Leonotis leonurus | reverse complement strand
ACTAATTAAATAATTAAACTAACTATCTTATATATACTAGTTGGGAACTATCTTATATATACTAATTAACAATCTAAACTAATTAAATAATTAAACTAACTAAATTAATAACTTATTAAATAATTAAATTAATTAATTAAACCTATATTAATTAACATTCTCAACTAATTAAATAATTAACTATAAAATTAACTTATTTAAACAATTATAACACTAACCAATTATTCAAACTAACGCTAATTAATTCAAGAAAGCCAATTAAACATAATCAATTATTCAAACTTATAACCCTAGTTAATTCAACTATATTCTTAATTACACATAATTATCAAATTAACTATAAATGACATTAACTAATTAACAATTAAATTAAAGTAAATAAAGTAATTAAACCTAGCTATATAATATTAATTAACAATATAAACTAATTACATAATTAACAATTAAATTACCTAATTAAACCATAACCTAATTAATTAATCTAATTAAATACTAAACCATAATTAATTAATTAATCTAATTAAACCATAACCTAAATAATTAATCTAATTAACTAATTAAATAATTAAACTAATTAAACAATTAACACAATATAAACAATAACCTATAGTATTACTTAACAATATAAACAAATTAAACAATTAACCTATTTCAACAATTTAACTAATTAAGTAAATTCATATAATTAACAATCAATTAATACTAATTTAAATAACTAAACTAATTAAATTAAAAACTACTTAAAAAATTAATTAAACTAATTAAATAATGAAACTATTTAATTAAACATATACTAATTTAATTAAACACTAAAACTACAATTATCAAACAATTAACAATTAACAACAATTAACACTAATTTAACAATTAACCACAATTAACATTAATTTAATAATTAACTTATTTAAACAACAATTCACAAAATAATTAATCAAAACAATCAAATAATTAACAAAATAAAAAAAAAGGAAATCACCTACCTGTGGACGTGTTGGCCGGCGGCGGACGGCGGCGGCGACAGAAGCGGGCAGTGCGCGGAGGTGGCCGGGGGATCCAAATCGGGAGGAAAAGGGGCTGCTTCTCCGACGACAAAAATGGAGACAATTAATTAGAAAAATGGCGAGATTAAGAGAAGGGGGAAGGGAAATCGAACTAATACACATACCTGGGGTTGCTTTGGCCGGTGGAAGGTTGGAATCGCCGGAATTGAGTTCAAATCGCCGGAGAAGAGCAAAATAGGTGTGCTGCTGTATTCTGTTTCGCGAAATGGCATACTGCCCGATAAATAGGGCGGGACGACGGACTGGGCGACGGACCAGTCCGTCGTCCGGTATAAAAATAATTAAAATAAATAAATAAAAAGTTCATGACGGATCTAGCGACGGAATACTCGGACGACGGACCAGTCCGTCGTTAACTTTGGCGCGTACTTACGCGCCAAAAAAATCATCGCCAGTCCGTCGTTAGCCAAATTTATTGTATTCCGTCGCCAGTCCGTCGCCAGAGGACGACGGAAAGTCATTCCGTCGTCCATTCCGTCACCAGTTGAATATTTTTTTGTAATGAAAAGGCTATGTATGTAAAAGATATCAATCCTGATTTTCTATTAGATATTTTTATTGTATTAGCAAAATTAATTATTTAAGATATAAAATATGTTTTTCCTTATATATTTTAGACAATACATTAACGGAAGATATCAGCATGTTGATCCCGTATCCATGATTGTAATACATACATATATATTTTAGATAATACAATATATGTATTGAGTGGAATTTGGGTCTCACTTGATATAATGTTTTAAATTGTGCTGTATGTAGTTAGTGAAGTTTGAATCTTATTTTATGTATTATTTTAAATTGAGTTATGTGTAGTGAGTGTAGAGATCCCCTTACTATAAATGAAAAGTTTAAAAATGACAAATTAAAAAAAATCGTGAATGGGAGAGTATATTTTAAAAAATTTATTTTTAAGTCCACACCCTACGTACGAATTCTATCCGCATATGCATGAAAACGACCACTCGGGAAAGCAGAAACAGAAGTAGTGACTAGTGATAAAAGGTGTTGAACGTACGACGACATTTCATCCATGTATACATGTCTCTACTTTAACATTTCTTTTCAATATATTCCCTCAGTCCCATTTATAATGACATATTTTTTTTCGAACACGTAATTTAATACAAAAAATTTTAAGTATGAAAAAATAAATATTTTAATAATTTTTAAAATTTATATGATTAAATATTTTAGATATTTGATTATAAATTTAAATTTTCACATTTTAATTAATTAAATATAAGTTAATAAGATTATACCCTAATTATTTAGACTAAAATCAATCTATTTTTGATAATATGACAAGATCAATGTGACAAACAAAAAAAGAAATTGTATCATTAGGACGGAGAAATTACTTCTATGCAAAAGTTAAAAATTAAAAAATAGTATACATGATGTTAATTAATCAGAAATCGGACGATATATTCTAGGGATAAGGGGCATATAGCCCCCAAATTTTTCTATCTAAAGGCAAAAGAATCCTTAAGGTTTATGTTGGTGCAATTTGCACCTTCCCTAACCTTTTATAGTGTATATTAGTATGACTTTTGATATTTTTAATTAAATTATGATTCTAATATTTATTTTGATATTTTTTAAATGAATATATGTATTAATTTATGATACAAGTACGAAAATTTAATATAAAAATAATATTTAAATAATATATTATACGTAAAATTTATCGTGACGGGTCCAGCCAATCTCGATTATAAATGTACAAATAATTACCGATCCGAAAATTTCTCAAATTTCAATCCCGATCTTCATTCCGATACCGAAAAATTCAGAAATCAGGTCAGGACCGAAAAAATCTCAAATTAACATCATGTATACATAATACACAAGCTATATATCACCACCTTGAACTCATCACAATAAATTTTATACATAATACATTTTTAAATATAATTATTTTATATAATTTTTCAAAATTTTATAAAATACAAGGCTAGTGCAGGGTGTTATGAGAATTACTTGGAGAGGAGGGTATTGGGTATCCTCTAAATAATATTTTTTAGATTTTAAAAAATACAAATAATTACAAATTATAAATAAAATTATTATTTATAAAAATAATCAAAAATTGAAAACCTTTCTCAACATATAGTATTTTATCTTTATAAAACCCTTCTCAATATATAGTATTATATAAAATTAATCATGACGTGTTCAGGGCAGGGATATATAGCACCGCACCTAATTCGGGTACAAATGTATGAATTTATACCCGTTTCCGACCTTGATATTATTCCACCGATATTCTAATACATATTTATTAGAATGTGATATTTACAATGTTTATGATCAAAATTTTACTATCAATTACAATATCAAAGAAGAACATAAAAGGATTGGGGACGGGTATTTGTTTGTACATTTATAATCGAGGTTGGCCGAACTCGTTATGATAAATTTTATGTATAATATGTTTTTTATATATATTTTTTTACATTAAATTTCCATACCCATTTCAAAAATTGATCCATGTATTCATTTAAAAAATATGAAAATAAATATTATAATCATAATTTAATTAAAAATATCAAAAGTTATACTAACATGCACTATAAAAGGTTAGAAAATGTGCAAATTGCACCAAAAAAACCTTAAGGTTGTTTTTAGAAAGATATAATATGCCCCTTATGCCTTATCCCTATATTCTAACAGTGGACTGACGACGACAAAATCAGCTTTTTCAAAGGCTCAAACTTTCGAGCACGTAACACAATTGCCAACATTGATTGATTTGATTGTAGTATGTGAAAAAGATGATTAATTTTTTTTCGTGATCAACTGCACTGCATACAAACAACATGCAGCAAAATTACAAAAACCTTCTTTTGTTTTCTCTTCCAAATTCCAAAAAGCTTCAAACTGAAACCATCATATGTATATCTCAATTTCCCCTTACCAATGCAACTTAAAAAGCCCTTTGCTGGAGACGTATGTATATTCTCCTACCAAACGGCCGCACCTGCACACTCACAGACTGACAGACACACATATGCTTTTACTTATTATATTTACATTCATTTTTATACAGATCTAAATTACTAATATGTTAACACACATATATATATATGCTTCTTAAGTAAGATACAGAGATCGTAGTAAAATATATTAAACGATATATGTATAAATGATTATGATAAGAAAGAGCAGGTGCGTCAATCTGCATAATAAATAAAGATATTGGATGGGTGGGGAGACGTACGTGGAAGCTTAGTGGCCAGAGAACATTAGGCTTCCATAACAAATTAACATGCATGCATATATGCTACATTATTTATAATTTAATTAGTTAGGCTACCTCCAAGTCCAGATTAATACTAGATGATGACGACGCAAGTGCTCTACTTCAATTCGTTGTTTCATGCTTATATTATTTATTTTATTTTATTTCGAGCATCGACCCAGCTCCAATAATACGTACGTGGATCATTGAACATTTGTAAATTATAAACTATAAAATGAATGATGTATCAATTTAACGATCTAGTCACTAGAAGTTTGTATATATAAAGCTAGCTTAATGTACTTAAAATTCACCAACTTTCTATTTTTAGCTTAATGTACTTAAAATTCACCAACTTTCTATTTTATTTAGTGTTAAAATCCATGATTACCTTTCTATTTAGTGTAATTTTTCCCAAAAATTTGTAGTATTATATATTAAATTGAGGATGAGGTGAGTCAAATGTGATACTAGTATATTTGTCGAGAATTAATTTAGTGAATCTGCGTAACATTTTAATTATGTCAAACAACAAAACCATATATACGCGTCGCTTCATTGTAATATATTTTGCAATGGTCGATTAGATTGAAGATTACAACAATATAAAGTGGTTTGGGATAAATATTAATTTTTATCACATTTAATGATCGTTAAATATTAATTTATAAGATTACAACAATTTAAAGTAAATTTACAACAAGTAATCGAACTTTCCAGGTTCAAGGGGTTTGCAACAAACCCCTAAATGCAAACACTTTAATCCCAAAGCACAAAAGCCATATATTGATGAGCAATGTCATTAATTAAATAATCTAACATCTAATAACAAAGCAGTTGGCAAAACATTAGGCCTCAAAAGATTCTCAGAGGGAAGGATAACTCGGTTCTGATGAAAACAAAAAGGCGCCATTAAACAGTAGCTACGGAGAGAGGCTAAAAACAGATCGAACATACATCTTAAAGAGTTACCGGCAGATCTGCTCCACAGCTTCTATAATCTGTGCAGGTTGAACAATGGTCCATTCCTCGAGTGTCCCTGCATAAGGAGTCGGCACATCCTGCGAGGATAAGCAAACAATGGGTGCATCCAAATAGTCATGAAAATTCTCGTTTATTGCAGCAGTAAGGCTTGCCCCGATGCCACCTGTTCTCATGCACTCCTCAACTATGATCACTTTGTGTGTTTTCTTTACGGAGTTTCCGATAGTGTGGAGATCGAACGGCTTCAAAGACCTAATGTCAATTACTTCAGGGTCGTAGCCTTTGTTCACGAGAGTCTTGGCAGCTTGCATAACATGGTATCTCATCCTAGAGTACGTCAGAATCGTAACATGCTCACCCGGCCTCACCATCTCTGCTTCTTCAAGTGAACATATATATTCTTCATCTGGGATTCTTTCCTTTAAGTTGTATAGAAGCACGTGCTCAAAGAGAACCACGGGATTCTCACTACGGATGGCGGCCTTCATTAGACCCTTGGCGTTGTACGGGGTTGAACAGGCAACCAACTGTATTCCAGGGATTGACTGGAAGTAGGACTCGAGCCTTTGTGAATGCTCCGCACCAAGTTGGCGTCCGACTCCTCCAGGGCCTCGGATGACGATTGGGATTTTGAATTGCCCACCTGAGGTGTAGTGCAACATGCCGCAGTTGTTGGATATTTGGTTGAAGGCCAAGAGAAGAAAACCCATGTTCATGCCCTCAACAATTGGCCTTAGACCTGTCATAGCTGCTCCGATAGCCATGCCAGTGAAAGAATTTTCAGCAATGGGTGTATCGAGCACCCTCAGATCTCCGTACTTCTCAGCCAGACCCTTGCTAACCTTGTATGAACCTCCATAATGTCCCACATCTTCACCAACGATACAAACTCGAGGATCTCTCTCCATTTCTTCCTCCAGTCCTTCTCTAAGGGCTTCAAACAGCAGCACTTCATGCCTAGAACATCATATATATATATCAGGTACCCACAAGCATTAATCAAGGATTTTGGATCAAAGAACGGACATGAAACATAATTACATATTTAAAGGAGTAAGACATGATTGCATTACAAATTACAATACATATCTGTTTCACAACAATCGCTTGAGTATAAGGGATCACAGTTGGATGATGTTCCAAGGTAGAAATTACTCAAAAAGGAAAACTATGAAGTACTGTTCACTTAAACACCCATCAGGTTCTTCACCAATATGGCATTCTAACGGCGCACCAGCCCCAGCACTATCCATTTTCACTTTTCAGATAAAAAAACTAAATAAGAGGGAGCACATTTGGAATTATTAATTTATGCATCTCCAAAGCCAGCTTTAAGCATGGGTATTCTTGTCTGATAAGAAAACTAGACCAAATTTTGCATGTCCGTTAGGACAACAATCATTTATGCCATAAAACAAGCAAATATTTTTGGTTATATGCAGAGATATGATGAGCTGGATAATTCAGTTTGAGCAATTTTTAATACCAACAAGTGACATCATCCGGCCTAATCCCTAGAACTCAGCTAAGAAATTTATAATTTAGCCTATTATCATCATTCAACACCCAAAAGTGACTGAGATCCTGGTGGACTACATGACCACAAAGCAGGCTCTCATAAAGCAGCTTGATTTACTTAATTGTAAAAAGCACATCTACACAACTAATTATCCCATTGAGCATGGGTTTTCTAGTTGAATGTGTTGTAAGTGGAGAAAAGGTTGTTCAAAGTATTGTGAGCGGAGAAATGATTTCACGCCTTTTTGGGTTAATGTAGTTTTATGTGTTCAAAGTTGGACATACCAAAATAAAATTTGTGCATGTTCGGGGAGAGGGGGGGGTGGGGGGTGAGCCATGGAGGGAGTACTAGAAGGCACAATAATAAGTAGCAGGCCAGTAAAACTGTGTAGGTCAATGCATCGAAGATATGCTGCAGCAAAACATTCCAATTAACATTGCATGGATATGATAGATTTTATACAAAAGGAGAAAAACTTTGCCACCCAAACTTTAAACTTTGCAACATAAACATTTTTGTTGATTTGCAACCTTGCAAGAAAAACTGTAGACACAACCTACAGAAGAAAGGTGCTTGTTAAGAGATATGACTCATTCATATCTCACATGAAGAGCTCATGGTTGAAGAAAATGTGCATATATTCTATGATTCTACAGTAACTAATTAATGATCAGTTTCCACACTTCGGGCAAGTTACAATAAATAGGCATCAACTATCCCTCATATAAAAGAAAAAATAGCAACTTTGGGCTAGAAACAAAAGTTTATGTGGCAAAGTGTCCGCAAAGTTCATATAGCGAGTTTTACCAAAAGAAAAGGGAAACGAGAGGTTGCAAAATTCAAAAACAGCAAAAGAGGGAGAGTGAGAGTCAGAAAGACAAGTTAAATCAGAAATTGATCAAAGAATAGGTAAAAACTGTGATTTTTAATGCTTGTCTGCAGCAAAAATAAGTCAATTTGTAAATATGTGTAATCATGTCCTAGTGTGAACCTCCAATCTGTCTTCCTTTTATGTCGATCATTCTACAGAAGTCCTAGACCTAATTTATCAATTCAACCCATCAAGCTATTGCTACTGTGCGTTGCACTAAGCCACCAATTCACGGCTCTCTAAAAGACCATACCAGCACCAAATTCTGCATCCAACCTTTTATGCAATCAATCTAGAACATTTTCCATCAAACAATAAGGATTACAGGACAAACAAACTCCTAATGCTAGTTGTTTTCTGCAATAGACTCATGTGCAACCAAAGTTTTAGACCAGAATATGAACTCCATATACACATGATATAGTGTGTATGAACACAGAGATAGTTATGTACATTGACGAATTAATTTGAACCATTCTTGCCAAAACTCTTTTCAAAGCCCACCACGGAGGGCCTCCCGAAGAATGGACTCATACATAACCATTGTTATTGTGTTATTTTTAAATTCTTTATATTTATATTTTCTCAGGTTTGAGACTTGCGCCTCGGACTGCCTTGAGGCTTACGCTTCGCCTTGCCGAGACAAAACGCATCAAGTACGCCTTCACCTTTTACAAAATTAATTTGAACTAAAGCCACCTATGAGTAAAAGATTGAGATGATCTCAGAGAGAACAAGTCCCAATAAGAACTCATTTGCACCACATGAATCAGAAATAACTCACATTTTTGCAGCAAATCAGCGAAACATGGAATATTGTGCAGTACAAACAAAGAACATCAGCACCAGTTCTTTGAGCATACTATGAACACCTATAACTAATAAGAGAACTATATTGCATGCAGGCTCTTGATGAAAGAGAAGAAAAGTCTTTCGATCAACCTGACCACTTCAGGAAAATCATATGCTTAGAAAGAAACCAATTGAGAATTATTAACATGGCAATTACAGCAATATAAATATCAAACACATAAAAGAGTATCCATATATAATAAAGTAAATTAGTTAACAACTTAACTATAAATCTTACCCTGGTTTGGAAGCCACTGAGGCAGGATTTTCAGTCTGTGCCTGAATACACAAAGAAGAAACAGAGCATTAGTCAATTTTAAAGAAGCAAGAACCGAATAATTGCACTGTATCTAAGAATACTAACCGCAACGGCATTGGTGATGACATTCCCACCCTTGCGGGATCTGTTAATCCGGCACGAGATCGGCCTCGCCTCAGATCTGACGACTGTGAAACCAACACAAGTGAATAACGGAATACAATGTGGAACGAATACAAAAAAGAATCTCGAGATTCCACAATCACATAATGAAGTTAAGGGTAGCTCATTAACTTCATTAGTTTCGCTGGACCAAAAAAAAAATCCGATCTTTCTCAGTTATTTACAAAAAGAAATTGTGTTATATGCATGAACAAAACTAAGATTGGGAGGTGGAGAGGGAAAGGGGAAGTATACCTGGAAGAGTGTTAACAGGGAAAACAGACGATTTGACGGCACGATCTACAAAGAGAACTGCGGCCGATGAAACCCCAAATGAAGACGCCATTGAAGCCTCTGTATGCGCGTTTGAAGTTAGGAGCGCAAGAGACTAAGAGAGCGAGATCAGAGTAGGGTGGTGTGGCTGAAAAAGTGGTTATATATTAATGGGTGGAGAAAGAGAGGTGGGCGGAGATACAAATGCAAAGAGAGGGGGTCAGATTTGAAGCAAAGTAGCAATGGCGATGACACCAAAGTCTATCCATCTTGTATTTTCTTCCTCTCTTTTTCTCTCTTTTAGTGCCGTACGTGTGAACTAAATTTCTTTCCATCCACGAATGTTATAAATAATGTAAATTACGTGAAACTCAAATTCCAATTAATACACATACTTTAATTATAAAAAATATAATAACAAGTGGAATTCTTCTTTTTCTCTTTTTTTATTCTTTTAAAGTGGTTTTATTTGTAAAAGGTAAACAACTAAATTCACATATTTTAAGTGATTTCTTTTATTATGATACACAAATATAGAAGCTCACATTTCTCTGTAACATACCAAAAGTGGACATTTAGTTTTCCACGAGATTGAACATTTGAACATTTTTTTTCTTCAATTATAGTTCAGGAGTAGCTCTCCTGTTATTTACCTACCTCTTTTAGAAAAATTAAAAACACTTTGTCACTCAACCTCCGCAAAACTATTATAACATTAAATCCTTCAATTAATAACGCAAAAAAAAAAATCATAAACGGTTCCAACTATTTAGTAGACCATAGAGATTAAGATGAAAATTTGAAAACATAATGTGGATTTAAGTCACTACGACACTTTATGCAATTAATTCATAAGAATCGCTTTTACGGTCCGAATGCAATTTAGTTGTTTCATGATTCCTTTTAGAGTATACAAACAACTTTAGTAGTGTATGAAATTTTCTATTTTAGTAAACATGACCAAATAGTTGGGATGACTAAATAAAGTAGAAATAACACAAATAATTAGGACGTATGGAAAATTAAATAATAAAACTGCAAATGTTTAAGAAAACAAGTATAAAAAGTAATAGCTACCAAAAATTACAATATCATACAAATCTTATAGTTAAAATGATTATCATTTACCCCAAAATTGAACAATATTAATATTTATAAAAAAAGAAAGACTTCAATTTTTCTAGATGCCTGAGGCAGTCGTCTCAATTATCTCATTGGTGAGCCAGTCCTTCAAAAATTTCTGAACCACCTGGATCAACAGCTCAAATATAAAAACGCCATCTTTTAAGAAAACATGGTTCAGAAGAACAACTTTGTTCACATAGATATACAAAATATAAAATCACTACTTGATAAGTGCAGAATAGTTAGAAGGAAGATCACCTATACCAAAAGAAACCGTAGATGTAGCAAATCTAATCCTCTTCCATTGGTACGTCTGGAATATCAAACCTATCTTCTTGAATTGCTTTATTAACTACAGATATAGGGGTTGGTGCTTAGGAGTTAAGGAACTGCATAATTGCAAAAGAAACTAGGTAAAATAATCAAATCTTTTACTATGCAGCAAACATCATTAGGATAATCAACTTAGACTATTCCTCAACTTTGTAAAATCAAAATGCACAAGAAAGTCATAAGCCTATTTGCCTTTGGTGTACACAGTAAGCATAGTCATTAGGATTAACACATGCAACTGTATTTTAATTAAGACTTTTTGTATTCTAAACTCCTCATATGCAGAGCAATGTGTAAGAAGGGTGTATCATCAGTAGGAGAAAGTTAGCATGCATGTATAAAACAAATATAAATTTCATACAAAGAAGCAGAAGAAAAATGAAAAGGATATATATCGACATAGGATCGCTATCTTTCTCCCCACGGTTACGGCTATTATTTAATTCCCTCAGTATTTCAGGTGTAACCTGCATGATAGAGAAAATAAAGATCATATCACAAATTCCAAAAACTAGAAATGAGAAAGAGTTCAGTATATCACAAGTTAGCTGATCATCTTACTAGCTTATGCCTTTGCCTTTGGACTAGAATATTGAGATCATCTTTGTCCTCCTTTCTTAGTTCATTTTTGTACCTGCAGAACCAAACAGAATAGAGCAGAGCACTGAAGCTTACAGTGATAAATTCTCAAGTTTTTTATCTTCAGGGAAAATGTCAAGAACAACTAACCTTTGTGCAAATGCAAGAAGTGATTGATGCCATATCACAGGCATTACTCTGGACTCGTTGTAGAATTTCATAAAATGAGCAACCAAAGCATCAAGTACACGGTATGGTAATGCATACTTCTTCTCAATCAGTAACTTGATAAAATAACTGCTCAGAACACACAAGGTAAATTGTCTTTATAAGGAAAAGTAATGGGGTGAAAATTTACACAAAACATAACTTTTTGTAATCAATAAAATGAATCATTTCAATTGAAGTACATATTTATACCTTGTTGTACCACAGTATTCCATCTCCGCAAGCTTCAATAGTGCAACACTGCCATAGGTAACAGGAATAAACATATAAACAAAAAAAAACTGTGAAATGCATTAGTATATAAAAATTTCACAAATTAGAGAGCCAGGCGAGGGAAATCAGGTGACGTTGCTGTAACAATATCAGTTTCTATACGCATTTCAATGTTGGCATTTTTATATCAAAAATTTCCCAGGGACGATGAGAAAAAAACAGGTATTAAAATATTGAATAACACAGTACTACACAGATTTATTAAGTAGCCTTCTTCTAAACAAACTGAGCAATGACCATACAGAAAATTTTATTAAGACCAAAATAAAACATTTTCCCAAAGAAACTTTATGAATTTATGTTTCATGTTTTGGAATAGGTGTAACTGTTTTGCATGATCTTACGGACCATATCAGCAAAAGGTTTCAGGATTGATACTGGAACACAGCAAAAAGGCATTTTTAATAAAATGATAACAGAGAACACAACATTACCTAGAGTGAAGAGGAGGTATAGAAATCTTCTCAATGATGCTACCAACTATGACAGCCTCCCTCAAAGTGCATGTCCTTGACTGGAAAAGAACAGATAAGGTCTCACAGCTTGTATTTAAATCTAATAATAAAACGAAATGCAAGTCAATCCAGACACATTCCTAAAAACAATTGTTTCTAGGTTTAACAAATAATTTGGAGGAAGGTAGCCTATCCGTAATAGAAGATCCCCCATATGGCAAAAGCTTACCTCGCATAAGGAAAATAAGATTCCCTTATTAAAAGCAGCTGGCTTATAGAGAGCCTTTTTCAAGGACTGATATAAAGCAAAGTGCAGCCTCTTATTCTTCCGAATATCTTCTCTCACACGTGGCAGCAAGACAAGCTTATAGAACCGTTCCGCCTTCTTGACACCCATATTGGAAGCAAAGATTCTTGTTGCTTGATACATGGCATTTGGTGACCATTTATCAGGTTCAGTCAAGTGTAAAACTTCTTCCCAAAATTGCAAAGAAGGTACATGCTTGAAAGCTTTTGGCAACTTTCCAGTGGTGTATTTGCTGAGCAATTTACCAACCCTGCACAATACATATGCCACCCAAAATCAGTAAAACCTTAGCAAAGGGAAGATGAACATGAATCAAATTGTACTTGGTAATTCAAGACATGATAAAACTAAAAGCATACCCCTTGTAGAGCTCTATGATGGAGTCATCCAATTTTGGCATTGGCTGTACTCCTATACACAAATATACTCCATTTAATAAGTTTAACCAATAGTCATGTAATTTTCATAATCAGCTGAAGCCGCAGCAATTTCCAGCAATCTTTATGATACTTGATATTGTAAAATTAGAAAAGTGCCTATTTTCCTATTAGCAAGTCTGTACATTTTGTAGAACTAACTGCTAATGCTTAGGCACCCCATCCACAGGCCCGGAATATGAAGACAAATAATGGGTCATCAATCACCATAAAATTCGTACCTGATGAAACTTGGGCATCTTTTTCCTTGATCCTATCAACTATTATGTCGGCCAATGTGCGTTCAGGGCGATCCTCTTTTGACAGAAAGGCCTCCAGCAACTTTTCATCATCCTCATCAATATCATCCTTTACATCAAAAGATTACAATTAGCACAAAATAATGGCGCCAAGTACCTCTTCAACAAAAGAAACGTGCATTTAGGATATTCCAAAAGAGGAGTAACTAACTACAATCCACAAAGAAATCATTGCCAGGATCAAGACTGAAAATTTTACTAAGAACAGTCATGTAATTAACTACAGAAGCGTAAGCACATAGTGTAAGAGGCATAAAATGCAATATAACAGAAGACAATGGATGCAGGTAAACCGAAAGAAAATATATTAGTTGATACATAAACGAAAGAAACAAGGGCAAACCTCGAAATTCCCAAACTGACTCTGGGTGTCAGAAAACCCTTCGAAATCATCCACGTCGTCGCCGTCGTCATCTTTGAGACCATGGATCGAGGGAAACGAAAAATTATTGCTAGGGTTTTGTTCAGCGACATTGTTGTCGTTGTCCTCTTCACGCTGGATCTCCTTCTGCTGTGACAGGGCAACTTTGAGAATCTTAGAGCTGACGGAGGAGGGGACAAGCTTCTCCTCTAGCTGGTGGTCCTTTGGCGGCTTCGCGCGCTTCTTGCGGGACGAGAATGCGTCGGCGCCCGTCGGCAAAAACTTCTCCTGGTTTATGATTCTCTGCCGTTTAGTCGACATTGCTGTTGCCCACCAAAACCTAGATCGCGTAAAGAGGTTTTACATATGCGTTTTTTATGTAAAATACTTCTCAAGTGCTAAATATTTAGCTGAAAAATATATAAAGTGAAAAAATATATAAAGTGACAATAGAAATATAAGTTTCTCGAAAGACAGTTTCAAAATGATATACACCCAACTTAGTTAGAACGAATGAAGTATTTACTATGATAAATGAGTAAAAATAAGTAAAAATAGTTAGATTAATAAAATATATGATTGATTATTTAAATAATAAAATTATTAAATAAGTTCAAAATTGAGTAATTTATTATTTATACATCAACGTAAACATTTGATTATCTTGTATTATTTTTATTAATCCATTATATCATGCAAGGTAAGACACCTTAGATTATTACAGTTATAATCATGATAATATAATTAGGGAGAAAATTAAATATACCCAATTCTCTATACATGTATTTTAAAAATACCCAAAGCCTAAAGATACATGTACATATTACCCACTTTTTTGAAAATTGGGCAAAAATTAACAAACTGGGACCCACACATTTGACTTACCTTCCTTCTCCCTCTCTCCCTCTCTCTCTTTCACATTCTCTTCACACCACACACACTGTAACCGTTGGCCAAGCATCCCAAAGTGAGAACTCCATCACCACCGGCGCCACTCCTTTGCACAGCACCTCCCCAAGCTCTCGATGGCCAACTCCGACGACGAAATTCCCCAACATATTCAGGTAATCTTCAATCCTAACCACAATTCATTCCAATTTGGTGAAGATATATGGATTTACAACCGGTTAGTGTGTATATATTTCGTGTGTTATAGTTAGTGAACTGTTTGTGTGTTATATTTCGTGTTTTACTCTTTTCATTACATAATATAGTTGTATATCATGTGTACCACCGGATTATGGTACAACCGGTGGCACAAGTGCACCAACCGGTGGTGATGCCAACCACCAGTTGCAGCATTCTCTTATGCTTGGACCACCGGTTGTAGGCTTTTTAAGCATATAAGTGTGTTCTGATTCTGAAAGTGCTACAACCGGTGGTCAAATGTCAAGGGAGAGCAACGACCGGTGGTGTTTCCCTTCCACCGGTGGTAGCTCTCCCTTGACATTTGACCACCGGTTGTTTCTTATTTTTGGCTGTATATATTTTTAGTTGCATTAAAATATCTCGTGTCTAATTAAATGTTTAAATTTTTTAGAAATCGGAGCGTCCGTGGTACCGTCGGCCCGAGTCATTGAATCGTGTGTCGCAGGTGAACACATACTACAGGGTTGGCCTGTTAGAGATTGTCAGGGACACACTTATCGAGGTCGGGGGCCACGAGCTGCTCGAGAGGTTTCGGAACGGGCCGTTTGGGCATTTTATCGGCTGGGCACCGGGCACGCTGTCTTCTCAGGCGATACACAGCCTCACTTGCCGCGCTATCTGGTCGGTGCGGGGTATCTGGTTCCACATCAACGGATCTGATGTGCAGTACACGGTGCGGGACCACGCACTGATCATGGGTTTGAGATTCGGGGCCTCGAACTTCGATAGTACGGCCCCCTGCGATCCGAGCGATGTATGTCTATTTCGGATTGCGTGCGGCGGCGATCCACGTATGACTGCTGCGGACTTGGTTAACCGCTTCAAGGGCGGAAGACGGATCCCCGGCGCCGATGACGATATCTACATCGGCATAGCCCACGTGCTCGTTGCATATATATTCGTCTTTGGGCAAGACGGCCAGAGGGTAGCTTTCCCGTGGCTTTGGGCACTAGCCGGCGACATGGAGAGATTCTACCGGTATCCTTGGGGTGCGTACTCTTACAAGATCCTACGGAACTATGTGAGGAAGATGCCAGACAACAAGAAGTACCACTTTTACGGCCCGGCATGGGCATTGATGATATGGGGATTCGAGGTGATTCCCGGGCTAGGAACGTTCGCCGGTAGAGCCCGTGGAGGCGAAGGTTTGTATCCGAGATGCCTTCGGTGGAATTTTCGGAAGAACCCGGATACTGCGGACTTGCTCGCTTACTTCGAGGATTTGGAGGTATTTTAATAATTAGATTCGTAAATATTTCAATTTCGTATTGTTATTTGTTATTTAATATACTTATAATTCTCGTGTTTGATGCAGGTATATGATATGAACAACTTAGAGATCGAGCAGGACGAGATGGAGCTACCGTGGACCGTGTCTGTCCGGTGCCCGAATCCGATCTCGGTGTAGTATGCTCCGCTGACCAGCCTTACTGCGAGGAATCCGGCCGATGTGCGTCGTGCTAGACATCCGCCGCCACCTGTAGTGATGGAGGAGGTTCACGGCCCTCGATCTACACGGAGATCGGGACCGTCAGTGGTTGAGGAGATACCCGAGCCGTCAGAGAGACCACCCCGACGACGTCGTTCACGACTGCCTCCCACTGATTCTTCATCGAGCAGCAGTGGAGGTCGTCCTCCGAGACGTTCCACTGATGATGCAGGCCGCATCAGTCGGTCTGAGCTTGCAGCCTTAGAGAGGCGGATGCAGAGGCATATCGATACCCGGATGGATCAGGTGCAGAGGAACATCGATTCCCGGTTTGACCAGATGAAGAAGTGGATGACAGGTCTGGTTGACAAGATGATGTGTGGCACGTCACGACGGAGTTCTCCAGTGATCGATACTCGGAGACGCAGCCCGCCGATTACTGACTCGGCTCGTCAGTCGGATGCTGCAGCTGGCGATGATTATGCTCGACCATCTACCGCCTCGTTGCCCGAGCACTTGAGCACGATACCCGAGACATCAGGCTCATATCCGGAGCACTTGTCTGGACAGATCGGATCGATGGCCCCGCCGATATACACAGAGGCTGTCGTACCCCCCAGCTCGGGTACGATCTTCACTTCAGCTGCCGAGGATTTGGCGAGAGCTTTTGGATTAGATATTCCCCAGTCCAGCTCTTTTGCGCCGTCCAGCTCTTATGCGCCGTCCAGCTCTGACGTTCCATCCGGCTCTTATGTTCTGTACAGCTCTTATGCGCCGTCCAGCACTTATGCGCCGTCCAGCTCTTTCGATCCATCGGCGATCGATGCTCCATATGTGACGATGCGGGATTCCACATCTTCTTTTCAACCCCAACAGGTAATTTTAATTTGTTTTCGCTTTATTTCACTTATTATCTAGTTTCAGTTTTCTAAGTTTTTGCATTAATTTAAAGTTACCCGCGATGGGGCACATTGATAGTGACTTTGTGCCCGTGGAGGAGTTCATTCAGGAAGAAGTTCAATACGAGCCTCCACAGGAGCCTACTTATCCAGATGAGGTCACATGCCAAAAATTCAAACGTTTTAGGGGGATGTCTCGGAAGAAGTCAGTGATTACCATCGAGACTGAGTATCCTCTGACAGTTGGATGGTTCAAGAAGATGATCGACTTCGAGGAAAATTATTTTTGTGAGGTAAAAAACTTTTCAAGTCGAGTTTTCATGTGTTTTACATTACATTTCATAGCTTAACGACATTTTTTTTACAGACAGTCGACCTGTATATGATGGCACTTCAATCGAGATTGATACGGGGCGACCACGTTTATCCCGGTCAAATGAAGGGGAGAACAATCATTTGTACAACCGAGTATTTCGTAAGTTATTAATATGCATGTTTTATAGTTATTTAATTATGAATATGCATGTTTTATAGTTTGTAGTTGTATTTATTTAAATGATATTGATTTTGCAGAGGAAACTAGAGCATGGGTACGAGACTTGCCTCGCGGATATGACGAATCAAGGGGTCCAATTCGAGCGAAGGCATTTCACCGAGAGTTGGATAGACCTCAACTGGAAGCCAGCAACTGGGTTGTTGGATGTCATTCATGGCAAAAGATCGGGATCCACGGTCATGGAGTGGTGGAACGCGACAGAAGTATGTTTTAAAGTTTTTTAATTTATATGTGATATATGCATGTTTTATAGTTTTATAATTATGAATATGCATGTTAGCATGTTTTATAGTTTTTTAAATTATGCATATGCACGTTTTTTAGTTTTTAAATATATATGTGATATATGAATGTTTTCTAATTGTAGGTGATTTTTCCTATATTTGTTCAAGAGCACTTTGTCGTTGTAGTTGCGGATTTGCAGAGTCGTACACTGACGTTGTACGACTCTAATATTCGCAACATTACAAACGATGTTTATACTTCCCGGATCCGAGCATTGAGGCCACTATATTACGGTCTTCCAATAGTGATGAAGTATTCAGGATATTATCAGATGAACACACACAACATTATGCGTAGTCATGACCTATTCACATGGAAGCTCGATGACCACGTTTATCAATATAATCAAGTAGACAGTCACAGTTGCGGTCCAATGGCTTGCATGGCCGTCGAACGACAAATTAGTGGATTCCCAACGGTCGCGTGGGGCAATACACATGTCAGATTGTATCGTAAAGTTGTAGCTTCTCATATTTTTAGTCTTTGCGACATTAGAGACATTTAGTTTTTGTAACGTTAATTAAATTTCAAGTGATTGGTAACTACATTTTTATTAATATAATTTCAAAGTTGATCACTACTTCCAATTATTATTATAAATGTATGTTGTCTATTTAATCAACTAATATTACTAAATAGTAGTAGTAAACATTTAAAAACTAAAAAAAAGTATTTTGTCAATTTAATCAACTAATATTAATAAATAGTAAACCATTTAATAACCAAAAAAATAAAATAAACGTAAATAATCGTATTTTGACGAGCTAATGCTCTTATTAAAACGTTTAAAAACTAAAAACAACGTTTAAAAACTAAAAAAAACGTTTGAAAACAAAAATAAACAAATGAAATGGGGGCCGTTGGGTTCGAACCCAGGACCATGCGCGAGAGGAGCTCTTATGGGAGGGAGAGATGTCAGTCGAGCTAGAACTCTTATTCGTTAAATTTACAATTATAAATCATTATAAGCTTAACAATTGCAATCAACACAAAATAAACAAATGAAATGGGGGTAATTGGGTTCGAACCCAGGACCATAAACAAATGAAATGGGGGTAATTGGGTTCGAACCCAGGACCATGCGCGAGAGGAGCTCTTATGGAAGGGAGAGATGCCAATCGAGCTAAAGCTCTTATTCATTAAATTTACAATTATAAATCATTATAAGCTTAACAATTGCAATCAACACAAAAATAAACAAATGAAACACAAATCATTATAAACTAATCATATCCGAATGATATTACCAATTCAAATTAGGCAATAATATCAATTAAACAACTATTAAACATCCAAATAATACGAATTCAAATTTCCAAATAATAACAACTAAAAAACTAATAATCATCCTCTAACTGAGGGCAATTAGAACTAGAGTGATCGGTCATGCCATAATGACGACATCCTCGACTTCCTCTACTTCTTCTTCTCGATGTCTCACCTGCTGATCTACGTCTACTAAGTCTCGGTCGACCAGGCATTCTTATAGCTTTATTCGGCAACACTTGCACATTAGCCACATCGACCGGTAGATCCCAAGTACTCCTATGAGGTACACGTACAATCTGTACTCTATAGGTTGTTGCCCACGCTTCTCGGCTGTAGAATTTCGCAATAAATTGAGGTATCGGCAGTCCGGCATTACTGAATAAAAAAAATAATGATAAGAAACAGATTATGAAAAACTAAATTAAAATTCGCTATAAAGAAAATTATTACGTACTTTATCGCCGCGATCGCATGGGAACAACGAATTATATCAAACTGAAACTCCATGCACTCACATGTCAATGCCTTCAGATCAACCGTAACCGGCCTACTACTTGTCACAACCTTAAATGTATTACAGTCCACACGATTTACCGTGTATGCACGAGATCTCTCAATCTGCACTTGCAACTTTCGTCTGACCTCTGCAGGAAATTCATGAAATTCCTGAGCTATTTTCTGACGCCTTCCATCAAACCATTCTTCCATAATAAGTCTCACTGCCTCCACGCATGAGCAGATAGGAAGTCGTCGGGCCCACAATAAAGTTTTGTTGAAGCTTTCGGCTGCATTAGAAGTTAGAAAACTATACCTCCGGACAGGGCACATCGATCGAGCCCACTTCGCAGGCCCCACACTCATCAGATAGTCGTATGCATTAGGCTTTGATGCCTGTATCGCGCTCATTGCTCTATTGTATTCGTGTTGCCTGTATGTGTATGCGGCTTTCTGAAACAAACCAACAGTGTTCTTACTGAATCGTTTAATCTTGCCGCTAAGATGATAGTAGCACAAACAGTGTTTCGCTTCAGGAAACACGATGCCGACGGCATGCTCAATCGACACGTGTGCATCAGATACAATCACGGTGTTCAGCGTGCTACCATACGCGCTCTTGACTCTAGAAAGAAACCATAACCAAGACTCGTGGTTCTCTATCGGCCCAATACCAAATGCCAATGGGAACACATGCTCGTTTGCATCCTTCGTTACTGCAACAAATAGTATGCCATTGTTCTTGCCCTTAAGGTGAGTGTCATCCACGACTATCACAGGCCACATGCACAAAGCAAACACGGCTCTACAAGCTCCAAGAGCGACAAATAAATGTCTAAATCTACCATTAGGGCCGACATCGAGATCAATGAGTGTACCTTGATTCATCACTTTAAGCATATGCAGATACCCAGGCAACAGCTGGAATGACTCCTGATACTTGCCGTAAATCATCTCCAAAGCTTGATTCCTCCCTCTGAGCGCAACATCGTAACTCACATCCATGCCGAAACACCTCCTAAGCTCCTCCTGAATAGTCTTCGGTCTCATGATCTCATTTGCATTGCGCATCTTCTTTGCAAAATAAACACCTATCACCTTCGAGTGAACCTTTCTCGGAGCAATATTAGCTATGTCATCCACACATGTGTGATGTGCGCAAAACTGCGACACGGCCCACATACCTCCATGACAATGAGCACGCAACATGAACGAGCAGTCAGAATACGATTTGCAGACCCAGTGCAGTCGATATGTGTCTGATCTAATGACTCGGTACTCAGCTCGTCTCTCCAGGTTCCACATTCCAACAGCAATATTCAAGTCTTCCTTGTCGTTGTAGATCGCCCCCTCCGCTAATTCTTCAAGTGTAGGGTTTTCCTCGACCAACACGTCACATGTCGATGTCAGAGCATTAGGAGGGATCATTGGAACCATCCAATTACTTAAACAACCTTCTGTGTTAGGATTGTACTCCACATCACCATCGACATCCGGATACATCATCTCAAGGACTCTTCTCATACCTCCTGCCTCGTGCATCCATGCTGCGAAATCGGCGAACGTGGCACTATTCAAAGCACTGAGTCGTTCTTCTTCGGAAACGGACGAAGAACGCTCAGAACTGCCTTCAGAAGCTACATAATCATCATCATCATCATCATCGTCATCATCACCATCAGCACATGTGTTCAGATCAGGAATTCCAGTTGGCTGGTGAAACCATTCGGAAGATGCCGCGACCCTTCTGATGTCGTCGAGATCATCCATCCAGTCACTATTTCGCGATGTCCCGCCTACTTCATAAGACGACACAGCGAAATCGGCATACACTATAGGAGACGGGTGGTTCTTACACAAAACTTGGAGTTCTTCATCGGTGGTCATTCGAAATTTGATAAGCCGACCATTCCTCGATCTAGACAAATAGGAGATCTCGTATTGTGTGCCAAGTGAACTCCACATGTACTCAATGCAGCCTCTCAAACATGATATCGTGATGTTATTCATCGGGAGAGGTGCTATCCTATCCTCACCATCCGTGTACGTGCACCCGACCCAAGTTCCCCCAGTTTTCACGGTCACGTACATGTATTCCTCCATCTGCATCGACATTTATAAGAAATTAGCAACTACATAGATTAAAAGAGCTATAAAACCCTACAACCGGTGGTTAAAAGTGCATGAATACGACAACCGGTGGATTTTTACCACCGGTGGATGCTGTTATTACCACCGGTTGTCGTGGATTCAGGTTGGAAACATGGTTTACAACCTGAATCACCGACAACCGGTGGTTAAAGGTCAAAAACGACCAACAACCGGTGGCAATTGGACCACCGGTGGTTGGGTTTTTACCACCGGTTGTCATGAAAATAGGTGTAAAACATGGTTTTACACCTAGTTTCATGACAACCGGTGGTTAAAGCTATAATCTACTCAACAACCGGTGGTTTGACCTCATCGGTTGTTGTTCTTGTGCCACCGGTTGTGTATTTCTACCGAATAAAATAGAGATTAATGAGTGAATACCTGGTTTTTTGGCCAAAATCTGTTCAAATGGGCGAGATCGAGCTACAACCGAAGGTATGTTTGAGAGAATTTTTGGGTAGGGGTCAAAGAATATGGTTGGTCAAAAGGTAATCATTATGTTATCATTCAAATATTTAACTAACTCATTTGACAAATAGGGAGACACGTGTAGTGTGTTTGGCAAAAGTGGGTATTTATTGCATGTAAGTTTAGGTTTTGGCTAGTTTTAACATGTACACTATTAAAATTGGGTATTTTTACCCATTAAGACATATAATTATATTTATAATTTTAAAAATATAAAATAATACATATATATAATAATCAAATAAATTGTAATCGTATGTCAAATCATATATATATATATATATATATTAATAATATTTAATATAATATTCATATAACAAGTATATAATAAATTTATCTATTATATCGTAAATTATAGCTTGTTATTACGTCTTTCAACTACGAGAATGTTTGGCTAAATTTATTTTAAATAGTTATAAGTTGTCAAACATTCTCAAAATGTTTATAAATTTTTAAACAATTTATAAGTAAATATATTATAGACACATGCAAACTTAATCCATCGTGTTCATCAATTTCAATTTGTATATATTAACTTAAAATATATAACAAAATACTCATCAACCTTAATTTTAGATTGAAAAAGTAATGATCTTTATTGCAATAGCTTGAATAATCGAACGTGTTCATCATTTTGTATTGCAATAGTTTTTAAATTATAAATCAAGAAAAAACAATCATTGTGCATATTATAAACTAGTTTCTAAATAAAAATCAAGAAATTAATTCTCAATTTAAAAGTAGACTTTGATGCAACTTTGTGCTATTTGCATGCTATCTCATTCTTTTTGCTTTCTTTTTATTTGTTTTTTATTTTATTTTATAAACTAGTTTATTATTGTAAGAGATAGATATAAAAACAAATAGATATATAATAGTCGATTTGTCATTTTAAAAATTGAAAATATTGGTTTACCATTAGAGATACCTTTACCCTAAGGTTATAGTTATCGTTTTTACGATGATACGTTTAATAATCGCAAAAAAAAATTAAAGTTAAGATTGTATTTTTCATGTAATTTTTTTTATAGGCTACGAGTTGGCATTAAACATTAAATAAGCTCGTTGCGGCGAATCTGCTCTTAGTTAGAAATAATAGGTTGTAACTCTTTAAACATGATACGCTTTTTGCCGCAGAAAATCAAATATTAAATAGTGGCGAATAAGACCACTATTTTTTTTATCATCGTGCTGATATTGAGGGAGACTTGAGACAAGTTGCTTTTCTTTTTGTCGAACTCACTTCCTTTTTTCTGTGTGAGTTTCGGGAATATCCCCATTCATGGGCTCTTGGTGAAAGACAATAGACGAGCTAACCAGCCTCTGTCCGCGCTTTCTTCTTGATTGTTGAGTCCTGCACCGGGCCGAGGAGTTCTTCAATCAAGCAAAAGCTACCCGACCCCGATATACTGTACTAATATGTGTAGGTCCCCGTAATTCGTAATAAAGTAGCATCTTTTTCTTGTTATTTTGTTCCTTTGGCTGAGTTGTGCTGCTAGATTCTTTTCATATCTTTTTAAATTTTGAACATTTATACTACTTTTATTTAAAAGAGTGACCAGGAGAAAGTTTGATTCACAAGTTCAATCATATATCCTCAATTTGAAGATTGTACTTATAGAATTAATTATTTTATGATGATGATCAACAATAATTACAAAATAATGTCAAACATATACTACATCAAAATCAAAATCATAAGTAATAAAAATATTATAAATTTATGATGATAACTTTTCAAAAAACCTAACATGACTACCAGTCTACATTAACAATGTGAATGAGTGAGTGTGTGCTATTTGGTAAAACATTATATATCTATTTTTTACTTTTAGGGGGCGTTTGGTAGGAAGGATGAAGGCATATAATATTAATAATCTGTCTTCATCTAATGTTTGGTAGGAAAGATTATTTATAGCAATGGCCCGATATAAAAACCCGGCCCTCTATTAAAACACTGTTGAACCACTCTTAATTATGAACTCAATTGCTACTGATAATATTATGTGGGTTGAATTTTAACCCACATTATCCAACCTGTCGAGCAAAATCAAAAAGGCACAATATCACAAATAGACATTCTCACATTTTTGTTTGAAATCCTATCAAATTTCTATCGAAACACAATCAGCTTCTCAATCACATACGCTATCGAAATCCTTTTCGTTTTCTTGGTTTTTTTTCGAAGCATCATACAATCGTTTCCTTTCGAAACGGAATCAGCTTGATTGTTCCAAACAGAAGCTGCTTTCGGCTGGTTAAAATTGGGCGCAATTAGGAACGAAGAGGTATAAATTTTTATTCACATTTCAAATTTCTTGTTCTGATTTTGTAATATTTTACGGATTACAATTGCATTCTTGCTGGAAAATTTCAGGTAGTCCAAGGGATTATAAGCGAACTAGAATCGCAAGGTGCATTGCCCAGGAGCAATTCGAGGGTTTCATCTCTTGCAACTTGCTGCGGACCGAGGTTGGTTTCGCATTTCGATACATTATTTATAGCCCTGTTTCATTTTGGGATGCTTTTACGATCTTACCTCAGTGGGTTTAATTTGGATTTAATTTTCTTAGATCAATCAAAATCTGGAAAATTAGCTAGCTTGATTCACCCAGACTCAGTATGAGTTAGACAGTTTCAATATTTATATACAAGGCTGGTTGAAGTTGATTATGGACAAGTCGGTTTGACTTGAATATAAGCAAACCACAAGTTTTTTCCCTTGCCTAAGTAATTTCAAACTTCATTATTCAAGAAATTAGAAGCAGCGATCCTGGTTTGCAAAGTAGGGAGAATTGCTTCCACCTCATTGGAGGAAGTTTGCCTCTTTGTATTTCTAACCTGTAATATGCTTCCCGGACGACATGTCAGGCAAATATATGTAATAGATAATGTAAAACTGACATTTTATATTCTAAGAATTTCAACGGGCTACTGAAACCATTAAAGCTGAGTGTAATCAGAAGCTCGCCATGTTGCGGCTATGGTCCTCTTTCATAGTTTGAATGTGTTAATATGTCAAACTCCGAGAACATATGGGAATAAGATGTTTCTGCTCTGGTTGCAGATTTGTCGAACTCTTGTGGCAACTTTCACTTCATGCTCTGAGAGATGTCCATAGACGAACATTCGCAGCTGATGTTGTATCAAATCCACTGCCTGCTCCATTAACTGATGTAGCTTTCTCACATGCAGCTACACTGCTTCCTGTTACTAAGGTAAATTATTTTGATCTAGCCCACCTAGAACGAGAATTCAGATGACTTGTTGTCAACTTGTAGATGCTCTCTAACTCTCCATGCTCTGGGTCTGGGTTGTGGGATTCCGAGCTACTTCATTGGAAATTTTGATTTTTTCATAATCCTTAGCTGTTAATAGAACTATGGTATTTTGTTGTAGAGAGACCAACATGCTAATTTTTGTTTGGTGTGCTCTTCATGTTTGAGTAATGGTGGTGAAGTTTTTGTCATATTAGGCTTGGTTTATGGAGTTTACATCTGCTATTTTATATGATGTTGTTGTGTGCATAATCATGTTTTTGAAGTTTTTAAAAAGCTTTCCTGCAGAAGTTCTGATGTGTGGTATGCAAAGTAACAAGTAAGAGGTGCATTTGTTACTTGTATGTTGTCTTTTGGCAGTTTTGCGTTGTGTTTGTATGGTGTCTTTCACTTGTATTTCACTTGCGTTTCATTTTGCTGGACCTCAATTCCTCTTTTGGCACTTTTGCATTGTGTTTGTATGGTGTCTTTCACTCTTGTATTTCACTTGTCTTTCATTTTGCTGGACCTCAATTCCTACAACCAAACAGTTGAACATTAACAAATTTTAAAATGCATCAATCCCACCTAAACAAAACCATAAAGCACATAAATCATCCCCAAACACCAAAAAATAATGACATGAATCTGTTATCACTCTACAGAAGCAGCATAAACAACATTCTACAAACACCTCACAAGCAACACTACAATGAAATATGCATTATCACCTCACAAGCACCACTACAATCAGCACTACGGAAGCTGCATAAGCAGCATTCTTGCTGAATCAAAATGAAATATGCATTATCACCCTAACAAATTGAAATTAAACGAACATACATTTCTCCAATATCTTTTAAAAGACCCACAACATAGAAGAATTTCCAATTCCAGTGACCAATCCCTTAAGCTTTTCCCATGACTTTTATCAAACAAAATATTAATTTTTGCAAAATAGAAATAACAATCCATATGAAGACCCTTCAAATCAATTTTTGTGAGCCTCATATGTGTCTCTAATACATTGTTTTAACTTTTATGCAGATTGTGTGAAGCAATTCATAATTGTTCAGTATATATATATAGAGAGAGAGAGTAAAATGTCTTATAATTTATCCATGTGTAAAGAAGTTTACATGTGCATTGAGGAAATATTTCAAGAGACATTGTCACAAATTCTCATCCTAGTGACCCTTTTAATCATAAGTGAAACACCTTCTAGGAAGCGTGGGTTAATAGACAGATCATACAGTATGATTAATAAGATGTCACATCAGATCAGACATTTGAATAGGATAATTAAACTAAGTGATTCAGATTGCATTATTAATCTCCGCATGGATCGTAACACTTTTGGTAGACTTTGCATATTGTTACGGGAATTAGGTAGTGTGACTGATGGAAAATATGTAAGTGTTGAGGAGCAAGTAGCAATGTTTCTTTCTGTTCTAGCTCACCACAAAAAGAACAAACTTGTTGTTTTTGACTTTACCCGATCTGGACAAACAGTTTCAACGTACATGCATATTGTGTTAAAGGCAGTCTTAAAACTTCACACACGTTTACTTGTCAAACCTGAGCCTGTTTCTGAAGATAACATCGATAGCCGTTGGAAGTGGTTTAAGGTATAATTTTTGGTTAACAAAACGTTCTTATAAATTAAGTTATTTTGATAATACATTTCTAATACATGTACTGTTTTATATTTATAAAGGGATGCTTAGGAGCACTAGATGGCACATACATAAGTATTACAGTTTCTGTCATAGATAAGTCAAGATTTAGATCAAGAAAAGGAGAAATTTGTACAAACACATTGGGTGTTTGTGATAGAAATATGAATATTGTGTATGTACTACCTGGGTGGGAGGGATCTGCTTCCGATCCTAGAATTTTACGAGATGGTGTTAATAGAAACTACGGTTTGAAGGTCCCACGGGGTATAATCCTTTAACTCAATTCTATAATTAACTAAAACTATTACTTTATAATTGTAGTTACTAAATAACATTTATTTCTGGACATTTAGGAAATTATTATTTGGTAGATAATGGATATGCGAATTCTGAAGGATTTTTGGCCCCATATCGAGGTGTTCGATATCATCTTAAAGAATGAGGACCATCACGTGATAGACCTCAGAATGCGCATGAACTTTTCAATATGAGGCATGCCAAAGCGAGGAATGTGATAGAAAGGTGTTTTGGTGTCATGAAAAAACGTTGGGGGATATTAAGAAGTCCGTCTTTTTACCCCGTAAAGGTTCATAATTGTTTAATCATAGCTTGCTTTCTATTACATAATTTCATTCGTTTAGAAATGCCTAATGATCCGATTGAGAGAGAATATGATGAGGATCGTGTGGAGGAGGATGAAGATGATGATGGTGTATATGTGGAAGCCACATATTTTATTGATGTCATCGAATCATCTAATGCATGGAACAACACTAGAGAGAGCATAGCTCAAGCTATGTGGTTATCATATTAAATTGTGGTATAAATTAAGTATATTATCATTGGTTATTTGGTTATAATATTATGTGCTAAATGATTTCTTAATAACTTAGTTTCCCAATTTTAGGATCATGGATAATGCACCAATTTGTTATTGTAAAGGTGGTCGTATGGTGCTCAAATGTGCTGGCCCTAATGCAAAAAATAGAGGCCGTTTCTACTACAAGTGCCCATTGAACGAGAAACACTTTCGAAGCTTTGTTTGGCATGATGAGGTGCATACCTCAGCACCACCAAACATCAATTCACTTATTAGAACAAATGCAAGTGATGCTGAAGCATCAAGTGCTTCCACACCAATTTTGGTAGAACGTAGAAATACGGGTGGGCATCTTACTAAAACAGATTTTGAAGTGCAAGTTCTCCTTATTTTCTACTCTATTATCCTTGTTTTGTTTGGAATTATAATTGGGAAGTTGATGTAAATGATGTTTTTTATTTTCTATTTTTGATGTACTGTTTGTAATAGACTTTAGTATGGATTTCAGATTGCAGTTTGCACTTGCAACGTTTTGTATTTTGATGCAATGTTTGTAATAGATACTAGTATGGATTTTTGGCCATTTGATTTCAGATTGCACTTGTAATGTTACAGTGGATGTTTAGCTATGTATATATTGCAGATTTTATATCGTTTCAGATTTTATATTGCTTTTAAAGTGTATAAAAAACCATGCTTTGGCTGCATAAAAAACCTGTATTCAAGTGTATGTATATATTGCAGATTTTATATCGTTTCAGCATCAAGTGTATATATCAACACTGGTCAGTCAACCCTGCATCAACACCATGCTTTAATAAGTCAGTCCCTGCATCAAAACCATGCATTGGCTGCATAAAAAAACATGTATTCAATTCCTAAGTCAGTCCCTGCATCAAGCTATGTATAGTGTTCAGTGTATGGTCAGTCAGACCGATTGCCTACAGTTGGCCAGTCAATGTTTGTGAACCAAAATATGCAGTGCACTTAAATCAATTGGTTCAGCAACTTCCCACTAAACAATTTTACTTTCCTATTGTGTATATAAAGATGATCATATAGTTCATTTGCTCATCAACTCAACTCGCTTTCATAACACCAAACAACCTTGTTCATTTATTTTCAAATGGATTATGAAATACCCCCTCAAAGTTACTACTTGCATTCCATCTCATGGACCCCCGAAATGGATAGCACGTTGTTGAACGTGTTATCGTTCTACAAGGAGAGGCAACCGTGGAAAGTGAGTTACGTGTCGAACCACATTCTCCACAATGCGGCGTTGGCAATAAACAAGCATTATGACGCAAATTTTAACACACATGACATATTCGAGAGGACAACTTTCATGAACAACCGTTACCAAACTTTCAAGTTCATTGCTCGTACACCTAGCGTATTTTGGAATATCGAAGAACATCGAGTCGTTGCACATGAGGATGTGTGGTTCTACTTGTTTGAGGTAACTTATTCATCATATTTTTATTTTTGTTTTTGTGACAAACGATTTTTATAAAGGTTGCATTCTCAACAAATTTTAACTTAATTATTTGACGTGTTTGTGTATTATTTTTTATTAGAAAAATGATTTTGCAAAAGCGTATTACTGGACCGATGAACCCGATTTTACAAAGCTTGCATTCCTATTTGACGACGAAAGTTTGAAGATTGAAGATCACAAGGATATAATCATCATCTCATCTAGTTCAAATGATTTAGAACAAATGCTTGCCACGGTTTCAAAGGACGAGGACGAGGTCATATCTCCACCAAATCGAAAGCCAAAAAAAGGGAAAAACGAAGTAGATGATGATGACTTGGTTAAGAACAAAACCGATAGTCGTCCAGGAGGTGCATTTTCTTCAATCTCATGACGCTTTAAAGGTTCTAATTCAAAGGGAAAAAATACGTCCGGTTCCTTGTCTTGTGCATCATCAAACCCGTTCAAATAGTACCTACATCGAATGAAGTTTGATTCGGTTTCCTTTCGTCTTCGTGTGCTTTCCTTTCGTCATCGTGTGCTTTCCTTTTCTCGTTGTATGCTTTCCTTTCCTCGTTTAGTTTGTATGGAGTTTGATTCGGTTTGATTATGTTCCAAGTTTTTAAATTTCTATGTCATTTTCAGATGGCTGCAATCTCTTTTTATAGAACAGAGAAAAAAAAACAATACAATTATTCATCTATACCAAAATAAATGATTGAATTTGTAAATTAATATCCAAACGACAATAAGAAAAAGAGGAAGAAATATCAATTAGTGTTAAAAATATCATATATCCTTGTAAATATATTGCCAATATATCATCGGCAGAGACCTAGAGCCAGTGGTCCCTGGCACCCTAGCGCCCGTTGGGGTGTCTTCTCTGTATTCTGCTGAAGCCTGCACCCAGCGACCGCTGAGTAGTCAGCGGCCGCTGACTTCTCTATTCTGCCAAACGAAATATTTATAGTAGATCAAGGAATAATGGTAAGTAAGCCGTGCCTGAACCCCAACACCCCCTCTATCTAATCTTATCTTCTCTTTATCTTTAGATTACTTACACCTGATTGTTTCGCTGCTTTGTAAGATAATTTGACTCGAACCAGAGTTCGTCTGATATCATGCTTCAATGTTTTGATTGCAGGAGAACGACAATATAGTGAAGACTGGGGATATTTCCTTTGCAGAAATTCTGGAAAAAGAAGGGTACAAAGCAATCGCTTGAAACACTCTTGGGATGAGTGGCACGGAGTGACCCTTGTATAGTTTTGAGAAGTTGCCGAGTCCGAAGGCTAATTCTTTGTTCCCAACTATTAACGGTTAACTGCGTGTTTCAGTACCAAAAAGTATGAGAGGAAAAAAGTCAGGCTATTTTGATTCAATAATAAAAGCTGAACTGTTTAGCTCAATATCAATCTTTAAATTGCTGCTACATTTTCTTTTGTGCCTTCTGTTTTCTCTTTTTTGTATGTTAGTATTATATATTCCTTGTAGTTTCTTGATGCTGCAAAAATCAAGGATTTAATGCAACATAGGATACAAGTGGTTACTGCATTCATATCAATGTTATATCAAAAGTATATGGGTGAGAATTTGAGACCAAGATTTGAGATTTTTCCGGTCCTGGCCTGAGTTCTAAATTTTTCGGGGCCGGGATTGGGATTGAAATTTTGAAATTTTTTGGAGCTCGGGAGTCCGGATAACGATGGGATTCTCGATTTCTAAAAATTGATCTGAATTTTAATTATATAAATCTGATAAATTTTAGTCCAGTTCGAGAATTCAACACTATACGAAACATTTGTATTCGGGACTGAGACTTAAAATTTGAAATCCCGAAGGGAGATAAAAAAATGATATTTTTTGGGATCAAGACAATGAAATAACTTACGAAATATTTATGTTGCATTTCCAACAAAGGGAACTTCGTTCAATCACTTACAGCATTGCCCATATATATCCATGATAAATAACAATACATCCAACAACATTAAAACCATTAAGCCATTGTATAATATAAACAACCATTAATAGACACAATAATATAACAACTAAACAACCAATAATATAAACAACCATCAAGCCATTGTAATAATACACAAAAAGCATCAAACTGGAATGTATAATCCTTACAGCACCAGACCACAAAAAAACTTACAACACCATCAAATCCATTGTATAATCCAGCCCTATGATCTAAAGTCCAACAAACAAGATTGCAAAATGAATCTCCTCATCAAACAGGACTGCAAAACATAACAACTTAACTACAACCTAGTAGTCGAATTACGTATTCTACTCTTGCATCTTCAGGAAGACCCAAGAAAAGTTAAAGCTTTTTATCGTTTTCAATTAAAATTTCACAAACTGAAAGCTTTTGACTTAAAGAAAATCCATCTATATTGGGTAGCTTGTCAAAGATCTCCATTCTAGCTTGTCCTAACACTTGTTCATGACCAAATCGAGATGCAATTGTCTCCATGTGGGAGTTTGCATTGCGACTTAGTCCCTCGATCAAATTACAAACCCTATCGATGCCATCTAAAACTTTACGTTTTTGAGGTGTTTTACCTTTGGATGCTGAAGTAGTAGGCTGGACATTAGGAGGCTGATTTGAATAGGCACTGTTCGCTCCATGAGAACCTTCTGAAATGATGTCCTCCATGTGCACATGGTAATCACCTGGAACGTAGCCTTGTTCAGTCGACGCATATTCATTCTCCAAATGATTTATGGCCTCGTACACATCAAATGACCCTTCACCGTTTGCTCTGTCCTTTCCAAAAATCTCTTTCCAGTCCTCATACATGGGCCAACTCTTTTTTTGAATTCTTTTTGCATTCAAATCACTCTGTATTGAAATCAACAAAAAATAGTTCGTATCCAAATGATGGTGTTGTAAATTAGTTCATATCCAAAGTCTCATGACAACAAAAAATTAGTCATAATATGAAATGCAGATTTAAAAATTCAATTACCTTAAAAATGGATTCCCAAACTGAGTCATCACATTCAACCGTATGAGTCCTGTTCGTATTGAAACCAACTCCGCTTCGGCTCAATATGGTGCACAACGAGTTATAGTCCTTTTTCCAAATAGACAATTTAGAGTTCATGTGTGGAGTACCTTTCAAATCGGTTCCCGATAATTTTTTCTTGAAACTATCCTCTAACTTGTTGAGGTATCCAGCTCTAAATCCGTTGTTGGACTTCCATCCTTGAGCAACTAAATCTTTCATCGACATAAGCAACGTTTCTTTTTCCTTTTGTGTCCATACTCGTCTCCCCTTTTCACACCTTTTAAGTGGGCCGCTAATTGCATCGCTACTGCCTAAATCATACGGTGAAAAATCATAATATTAACACTGGGAAACAACAATCACCCTAACAAAAATAAGCTCAATCAATCATCTTTATTTCATCTTTACAACCCAATAATTTTATTACCTACAAAATTAGGAACAATACATCAATACTTCAATACTAAACAATCCCTAAAACCAAATCATTCTAAGGTAAAGAATCCAGAAAACGAACGGCAATCATGCATAAACACATGACAATCACACCAATTCCACATATAAATTCTACTGAATATTTTATGAATTTATTTTCCAAATAATAAAATAAAATAACTTCACTTTGACGGTTTCTTTATTAAATAACCATTGCTACAAATGGGGAATTAGCGGAAATTTTCAAATTTATTTGAATTTTAAAAAAATTACTATGTTTCTGGGTTATTTGCAAATTCGCATAGATGAACTGATATAAAAATTTAATGGAGCACAAGAAAACTCGAAGTGTAAAGATCCAATCTTTTTACAGTTAATAAATAAAAAACACACCAATAACTAAAAGCCCTATCTACACCATTCACTTTGCCAATTGACGTATCTCGCTCGGAGAGTGTTTACCTTCTTCAGTGGAACCCATTGGATGTATGGATTGACTTTGATTTTCTTCCATTCTCTTTGATTTCCACGACACAGAGCACCGGGTTTACCTTCCTTTGATTTTCTTCTCTTCTCCTTGAAATCGAAATATTGGTGCCAAATTGAATTAAAGAATCCCGCGTAACTTTTAACTGGATTATTTAATATTGATGTTTCTATTTCATCTACCAAATGACTTATTAAGTTATCTGGCACTTTAATGTTGTCTACCAAACAACTTATTAAGTTATCTCACTTTTTATGTATGTCTACCAAACAACTTATTAAGTTATCTTACATTTTCATTTTAACTACCAAACAACTTATTAACTACTATTCATATTATTAATTTGTGCACTATTCACAATAATAATCATATCCATCTTCAGTGCCCTACCAAACGCACCCTTAAAATAATAAAAAATATATTAAAAACTGAAATTAACTACTACTCCACTATAGTATATTTGTAAACTTTATAACACCATAAAGAAACCCCCTTTAGCTCCCAGTTAATTAATTTTAATTGAAAAAGGCAAAAGAAAAAAGAAAAACAAATAATCGACAACGAATTCAGTCCGAAGAGAAGAAGAAGCTGAAACGGTGATGCGATCTTGGAGGTGGCGGCCTGCCAATGGTGCAGCGGAACTGGCGGCGCGTTGATGGGCAGGCTGCAGATGACGTGGCAGCCGAGCCTTCTCAAGCTGAAGCGGAAGCGCGGTTCGCCGCCGCTAGGGCTCCGGAACCTCGGCAACACCTGCTACCTCAACTCCGTTCTCCAGTGCCTCACTTACACCCCTCCCCTCGCCAATTTCTGCATCCGCTACCTCCACTCCTCCGTTTGTACGCCCCCGCCCCCTCTCTACACTTCCCTATTTTTCTCCCTACATCTTTGCGAGTGATTTATCTGTTGTTCGTGTGAGTTCCATTATGTTTCGATGCGTTTTTTGGTATTCACCGTAATAACTTATAATTCCCTTATAGCTGGCTGTGATTATGGTATCACTTCATTCCGATTGATTTTGTATTTTTTTTTGTTGTTCTTTGTTTAGTTAGCTCATCTTTAATGACTTGTTGCCGCCTTTCGTTTCAAACGTGGTTTCTAAGAATTGCATGTTGGCTGGCTTTAATTATGGGATTTGAGCTGGTGAAAGTGTTTATCAGTTTAGAAGTTTATAGTTTTAATGCATCTTTGATCTTATAACACATTACCTTATTGGGATTATCCACTCATATATATTCATATAAAATAGTGAAATTTTCCCTTCTACTTAGTGACCCAGCTATTGTAGTTCATAGTTGTCATTCATGAGTAAGAGCTGATGTGATTTAATATTATTTAAAGGGGAAATAGGCTATAATAGCCATTTATAAATAAGAAACTCAATAATTAGCCAATAAGATAAAAAAAACTAAAATACTAACTATATTTTAGATAAAATGCCACAAACAACCTCAAGGATAGTGGGGATGGTAGTTGACGGAATTGGTTAATAAGGGGCATTTTTGGATAAAATGGTTAGTATACTATTTTATATTGATGATTATTTTTTAGGTTTATTATATGAAAATGGTTAGTATAGAAGTTAAGCCTTAATATGAATGTTGGGCTTGTGCAATGTTGTTACTGATCCAGTATTCATGGAGTGTGTAATTAATAAGGGAATCAAGCTCAAGTGGGTCGTGATGGCCTACAGACTAACTTTATATGATATTATGTAAATGCTTGAAAGCTCTATCAAATAATAGTTGTTTATGACTAGAGACATAAGGCATTTCATCTATATGAGATGCTAGACTTGGAACTAAAAGTTTGCAGTCTCTTTTTAAAAATTTTAATGGCTAGTACTTTGTTGACGAAAATTACATACTTCTTACTATGTTAGTATGTTAAGCTGGATAGGATTAGAAAAGACAGTCGATGGATTATATCCTAGTTCCTTTATTCTGTTTTTAATGAATAAATTTAATTGTTTTTATATGCTATTAGAATGAACTTGCATCATGCATGATATTAGAACCGTCTATTCATACATGATTGATCTTGACCTCACAAATAGGTTATTCATAAATTAGAAGAGGCTATAGTTAGGCATACACATATATTCTCCACTCTCAATAAATGTTTTCTGATGGTGTAATGATGCTTCAGTTTAAGGGTAGACAGTGGATTAGTGAGCCCACTATTTTTATTAACACCATAATATTTATAGGTGACTTTGGGGCAGGAAAGGAGAAAAAGGGGGAGTGTCCATTCTGCATTTTGGAAAAACGAATTGCTCGCTCTTTGAATAGTGAAGCAGTTTCAGATGCTCCTCTAAAAATAAATAGCTGTTTGCGGATTTATGCTGAACATTTTCGCTCTGGGAGGCAAGAGGATGCACATGAATTTTTGCGTTATATCATTGATGCATGCCATAATACATGCTTGAGATTAAAGAAGTTGCAGCAACAACGGGGGAGAAATGGGACTGCCAATGGTGGAGATATTGTTGTGGCTGGTGAAACGATAGTCAAGGAGATCTTTGGAGGGGCATTGCAGAGTCAAATAAAATGTTTATCATGTGGGGCCGAGTCAAATAAGGTTGATGAGATAATGGATATTAGTCTGGATATTTTGCATAGTGGATCCCTTAGAGAAGCTTTGCAGAAGTTTTTTCAGCCTGAGGTCTTGGACGGAAATAATAAGTACAAGTGTGATATGTAAGTATTTTAGCTTTATACAATTTATGAGCATGTATTAGTTCACATGTCATACCATGTTGTCCTGTATCATATAATTTCAATGTGTGCAAATGAGCTTTACCAGCATATTTTGCTTTTATGGCTTCTGTTTTAAATCTTTGAGTCTTCAAAACTTATGTTTGTTTAGTTGCAAGGATTTGGTGGTAGCAAGGAAGCAAATGTCTATTCTTGAGGCTCCAAATATTCTTGTAATTCAATTGAAGGTAACGTAGTTACTGGAACATTTTTCTTTGTTTAATTTGGCTTACTGAGTTAGAATATTAAAATAATATCTGTTTCCTGATCTCTCTCTCTCTCTCTTCCTCCTACAGAGGTTTGAGGGTATATTCAGTAGGAAGATTGATAAGTCCATTACGTTTGATGAGATACTAGTGCTGTCAAGTCACATGTGCAAAGGAAGCAAGGTACATTACTACAAACAGTTAATCTGCCTTTCTTCTCCCCCCAATTCCATGTAAAGTTACCAGACAAACTTGTGAATATGCTAACAGCCTTCTCACTGACTCACTGTTTCTCATTCATTCATTACTATATCATGCTGCCAATCCTATTAGCTTGAGTTGCACCTTTTGATACACAAAACTCAATGCTGTACTTCAGTAACATCTCAGATAACTATTGGCCTCTCCTCAAAACCTGGGAGTTTTCAAGAATCTATTAGCCATTGATTTGCAATTACGAATTCGTAATGGCTTTTGCATCCTATGATGGATTGGTCAATGACTGCCCAACTATATACTTAAAAAAATTGAACAAGCCTGGAAGTTCTATGTAGTATCGCTTTTAGATATTTGTTACTTAAGTTGCACCTAATTACACCCTCCTTTCTGCAACGCAGAACGGCAGAAGGTGAAGTTTCAGTGAATAACTTTTCTTACATATTTTTAGCTCATCTATCTCCTCAATTTTTCATCATTTGCACGTCTTCTCCAACCAGTTTGAGTTTTTAGTTGCTGTTCCACGTTCCACCATCTATAAATGGTCTCACTATTGATCTTTCTTCTTTTGATTCTAATATTTTTCTCTCGGATAACTCTTTTGACCATATCATACTCTATATGCATCAGCATTGCTTGTTGTGTTAGTTATAGTCTCGGGTCTCTCTGCTTGCAGTAAGCAGCTTGAGTTAATGACATAATCTGGAGTCCTGGATCTTATCATTGTCATCCTCGAGTTTGCTCTGTAGACTGGATTGAGTCTTTGCCACTGAACCAGCCAGGACTTAGATCTAATGCATTATCGTTACATTTAATTTAGGATATCCATTTTTTGTTGTAAACCTCAATTTATTTATGAGATATTGACCTTTTGGGCTGTGTACATTATATCTGTAAACCATATTATTATCCTTTTCATTCTTCATTGCAAAAACCTTTGTAATTCCCCTTCTATGCCTCCAAATGCTATTTTAAGTGTTTCTTATAGTTTTCAAGGTTCGTATAAAGTTTGCGTGACATGGTATAATTCTCATTAGGTAGTTGCGGAGAGAATTTTCATAAGATTGCCCTGTATCAATTCCTCATATTTTCTGATGCACAAATAATGTCTTATTTATGCAGGATCAAGAACCTGAATACAGTCTTTTTGGTACTATAGTACATTCAGGTTTCTCTCCTGATTCAGGGCACTACTATGCATATATCAAGGTCTTTTTATGGTGGTTGCGGTGCTTCAGATTGATTCTTTTGGTTTTAGTTTGTAATTAGCACTATAAATGTCTGACTTCGGTTTGTATGCTCAGGATGCGATTGGCCGCTGGTACTGCTGCAATGATTCTTATGTTTCAGTGTCGACCTTGCAGGAGGCTTTATCAGAAAAGGTGTATATACTTTTCTTTTCCCGTGCAAAGCAGAGACCTCAAACTCGGGTTGATGCAGTGATTAATGGATCTAAGAGCCATGAGTCCAATGGCAATAAGACATCATCAACAATGGAAAAATCTGTTTCTATTGATAAATCTATTTGTAACACACAAATTTACAATCATCTGCAAGAGACCAATAAGTCCACTAATGGCAGTAGATCATTTATCCAGAAGTCAAGTTGTGTAGATAAACCATTTAGCATGAAAATTTCTGCCAATCGTTCAGAGACTAACAGATTAAGTAATTTCCCTGCGACCAATGGCTCTAAAACAGTTGAATGCCAAAGGTCTGATCATGTGGAGACCCCAGCTAATATAGGAGATCTTTCTGAGAACCAATCTGAGATATGCAATATCACTTCAGTCGGTTTCAATTCTTGTAATTCAACTTATGTAAAAAAAGGTGGTGCTTGGGTAGAACGAGGGGACGTTAAAGAGTCTTCAGGCCATCACTGTCAAACAAGTGATCCAGTTAAATCTAAGGTTAATGGTGAGCTTCCTTATCAGCAAAGAATGATTAATGACTATGGGAATACCAACAAGGTCCTTACCCCTGGGAATATGAGGATTATTGTTCATAAGAAAGGGCCCAGGGAGGAGAGTGGACACACATCAGCTTCACTTACTTCAGTCGAAAAGGATAGAATTGAGCTGATGAGTGACGGAAACATTATGGGTAAAAGGTCAGCAGATAGTCAGATAGACAGAGGTTTATCTTCTTTACCACTCAGTAACTGCAATGGGTCTATGGCCGTGGACTCCTCAGAAGGAAATTCGCCTGAAGTAAATGGATCCGCTCACATGACTGAATCTCAAAAAAGTCACTGCCAAGACTTACCAAATGGAAATATTCGGGCTGCTAACAACTCATGTGTGAAGAGGAAGTTAGAAGATGATTGTTCATGCATTTTTCTTGCCAGAGATGATCAATCTCGTGCAAGAGTGGAAGCGTTCAAGGAATTGTATGTGACTTTACTTGAATAACTAACTTGAAACTTGCCTTTGATTCATGAATTATTCTTCTTTGAAAATGCATATAGATTCCCCTGGTTTGATGATATGTTTATCCTTCAATTATGTTGCTCGTGTTAATTTATTTTGAATAATTAATCTATGTTTATTTAGGGCAAACAATTGTAGGAGATAGTTTAAGGTCAGTTACCCCCCACCAATGAAAATCTACTGATTAAGTCCACTGATGAAATTTTAATAATGATCTTATTGGTAACTTATACGAAATTATGTTTATACATGTCTCAGGATTGGGAAGGAAGCTTCCGAGATTCTACGTTCATGTGGATGGTCTGAGGAAGTGCGCAATTTCATGCACGCAACAAAAAAGTTGTGTCAAGAAGCAGGAAATTCTGCATTGAATGACCATGAGAGGAAGTGAGCACTCTTTTATATCTTATTCGGAATTAACAACTAGTTTCTTCCTTTTGAACATATATTCTGTGCAAGTCTGCATTTGATTTTACGATAGCTATCACACTTGGACGTGACAAAAACTTGATGAGATAACAATGCACTTTATGACATGTTTGTTTGGCATATGCATTTGCAGTGTTGTTTTTGAAGTGATGTAATCAATACTGGCCAATGGCCAATAAATATTCTTTGTGCCAGATTTATCCTTAATCTGCAGTTGAGACTTGAGACAAATGAAGGGAGATAGTTTCTAAAAGCTGACTCATTAGATATACATGATACTGTTGAAAATCACGAAACAAAAGTGGAAAAAATCATCTGCTGATCTGCTCAAACCCTTCATTTTGAAACATAGCGTGTTTTTCTTAGCATTCCCAGCATCTAAAAAAGAGAAAAGTCAACCCCCACATCCCCATTGAAATACGTTGCAGCAGTAACCCTGTGTGTTGTTTGGCTGTGTAATGTATTTAGTTTAGATAGTATTGGTATGAATTTATATCTTGTCTTCGCCATTCTGAGTTTGCAGATATTATTGTGAACACCTTACTAATGTACATGCATATATGGTGATTGAGCAGGAGCTTACTCATTTTACAAGCGAAGAGAACTTTTCTTTCCAAGGTTCCAGAATCACTGAAAGCAAAATTGGTTGAACGTCTCAAATTGTTTAGCCAAGAGAAACAGCTATCTGGAACTTAAAGATGCTCCATATGGTATGTCTTGCACTTCTTTGTCCAAGGATTCTGTATGATGGCATTTTATGATCTTATGCTTTATGTTCGTGTATCATTATTCTTTATTGCTACGGGAGTGGTTACAGTATTGATTACTGTTTCTAGTTTTACTGAGTAAATCTATGCGAACAATATGCTTGTAAATATCTGGCGGATGCAAACTGAGATAACCTAATTGAGTTAGGAATTCTTGTTGAGGCGGCAGAGCTGGTACACCGAGAAAGAGGAGAGAGAGAGAGAGAGCAAAATTCAATCTTTGTACAGTATTATTTTTGCTAGTAGCGCCCAATCCTCATTTTATGGACCCATTACAGTTTTCTTATTACAGTGAATGAGGTCTTTCGAGGAGTTTTGGATGTATTCTGTTTACTGCCATTTCTTATACTACTGATCTGAGATTAGTGATATGACAAATTTAGCGGCATCATTCCATTTGGTTTTGTATTTTGACTTTGTATATTCTCTGCTTGTACGTGTACACACAACGACCCAAGTTGAATATTATTCGGCTCAGTTCGTTTATAATATTAGGGTGTTTGAGTTTGACTCGAGTTTTTGATATGTTGTTTGAGTTTGACCTCACATGTAATTATTGAATTCGAGTTCGGCTTGTGGGAAACTCGATGATATCATTTCGAGCTAGAACTCAACTTGTTTGATTTTCATATTAATGATTTTCAAACTCTAGTAGGGCTTGATTAAAGCTCAAGTTGGAACTTGTATAAGTTTTTTATTTTAAAAAATTAGTTATTTTAGCTTGAGGATCGACTGATAGAGGTATAAACGAGTCGAACTGAACATTGGCTTGCTCAAGCTTGAATTTGACCTTTAAGCGTCAAGTTCGAGCTCGACTAAATAAAAGGCTCGATAAGCTTGAGCTTGACTCGATTAGGATCAATTAAACTCAATTAGGCTCGCAAGCATTTAGTGCTTAGTATCATTGAACTCGAACTCGGCTCGATATGTAGAGCTCAAGGTTGAGCCCGACTTGATAAACATATAGTCAATTTCAAGTTTTTCTTGGGTCAATATTGAGTAGCTTGTGAGCTATCTCAATTCAATTACACCCCTATTGATTGAAGACTCGATTGAATACTTAATTGAAGGTTCAATAAAAGACGTGAACAAATGAAATTAAACATATCCGCAAACTTGTCGCGCTCGAACTTAACTCATTTACTATCGAGTTGAGTTTCAAATAAACTTTTTTTGAGTTGAAAGCTCAAATGATTTGCGAGTATCTCGGTTTGTTTGCACCCTTATCCACAACAAATAAGTTTAAAAAAATAAATAAATAATAATAGTAAAATCATTATTAATGAAAATTTTGTAAGGTAGGACGCTGGTGTTCGTGCATTTATTGTGGGTCAATAGAAGGGGTTCACGCATTTTTATTATGGGTCAATAGTAGGTGTTCACGCATTTATTGTGGTTCAATAGTAGTCGTACTTTGCCAAAGTATATGTACACTACAAATCCAATATTCTATTCTGTTTAGAGTCTTTAGACGTATCATGAATTCATGAAGTAGTACTCTAGCTATAACTGGCAAAACGTTCGGGTTGGTCTTACCCGGCCCAACCATCGGGCTTATCAGGCCTAATTCCTCGGGCCAAATGTCATTTATCGAGTCAGGTTAAGCCCGCCCCCTTTCAGATTTACATGGCTCATAATATTTTTAAATCAAGAAATTAAATAATTAATTAGTGATTACTAATTATGTAATAAGTTATGAATTTGATTCTCATAATTCACACTATATGGTATTAAAGGTAAAACGCAAAGTATAGTATCCAATTAATCAATCAATGGACTAATAATGTTTAAATTCTATCTTCATAATTTTATTGTACAATGTCCTTAATCTGATAAACTTAAAAAGAAACAATAAAATGAGAAGAAATATCAATTTATATATCAAATGTTAAAATATTTAATTATGCTAGAAGAATGAAAAAGAGAAATAAAGTCAAATTATTTATTAAAAATATAAATAAAGAGGTAAAATTAAATTACAAAATATATATTTAATAAATATAATTGGAGAAACTTTTCCTGATCTTTTTCAGTCCATAGTCAGGTTAGCCCGGCAAGCTACGTGGGTCCAAATTTTTGCCGGCATTGATTCATTAAACCCAATATAACTTGTGATCGGAATATTGAATTCCAAAGTTAATTGACATAATTGGTAGGTGTAATAAAGTTGTTGTGCAGAACCAACGTTTTGAGGCATGACAGATTCGACAGAAATTTCAGTCCAAAAGCGGAAATTATTGTTTAGTAATCCTCCAACTACTGTTTTCTAAGGAAATGTCCCAAATTGCAAGAACTCGCCTAATATAGTCCAATTAGATAGTACTCCCTCCGTGCTAATTAAAATGAAACGTATTTTATTTTGGGTCGTCCCAACTAAATTGAGGTATTCTTTTTTTAGAATAATTTTATCACACAAGTTTAAATAATACTACATTCGTTCCAATAATCTTGACACGTTTGATTATTTTAATACACTCATCTGAATATAAAATTGTCAAAAATTACTGGGACAGAGGGAGTATATATTTCTATCACCACTTTATATTCATTTTCAATTCTAACATACTCTTCTTAATTACCGTGTCAAAAAAGAAGTGTCATATCTTAATTGGGACGGAAGGGGCTATAATTATTTAAATACCTAAGCAATCATAAAACAAATAAATGATCAAAAAATTCAATATTCGACAATATTACAAATACTCCCTCTGTCCGGACCGTCTTATTATTTATGACACGTTTACTATATTTGAGTGTCCCAATAATAATGATGGTTCGTTTCCAAAAAAGGAAATATTTTACTTTTAAAAAGTTAGTCTACTTTATTGGGCTCCACCACTTTACACACAACAAATTACTTTCTTAATATCGTGCCAAAAGCAACGTGCCATTAATAATGAGACGGAGGTAGTACATAATGCGGCTAGCTGTCTATGATCGGAAACTGGATTTTGTATATTTTTGTTAGTTACTCTTATTTGATAGATTGGGAGTTGGGACACTTTCATTAATAAATGACCATAGTTGGAGGACTAAAATGCAATTAAAAAAAATACTCCTTCTGTTCCTTAAATGCGTCCACAGGTTGGATACACAGATTAAAAAAGTTAGTCCAATTGATGATTCTAACTGGAGGTCGCAATAAGAAAGTGTGAACAATTTTAGGTCTAAGAGATATTACTATTTACGAGGAGAAGAGGGAACAATTGTATGGGAAAAATACAACGAGGAGTGATGTGTGAGCATTGCTTTTATCAAGCGTAAACCGTTGTTTTCTTCTGCATTTCAAACTCAAAAGCAAAGTAAGCAGCTACACAATTTGTTATCAGCAATTGAAAATGGCAAATGAGGTGATTCTGTTGGACGTGGACGTCAGCATGTTCGGAATGAGAGTGAGAATCGCATTAGCAGAGAAGGGCGTCGAGTTCGAGTACAGAGAGGAGAACTTGGCCAACAAATCCCCCTTTCTGCTCCAGATGAACCCGGTTCACAAGAAGATCCCGGTTCTCATCCACAATGGCAAACCCATTTGCGAATCCCTCATCATTGTTGACTACATTGATCAAGTGTGGATGGATAAATCTCCGCTGATGCCTTCTGATCCTTATCACAGAGCCACCGCCAGATTCTGGGCTGATTTTGTCGACAAAAAGGTACCTCTTTCTTCTTCTCCTTATGGAATATGTGTTCGTCTTGAACATGTAAACCTTGCCTTTGGGTTAGGGTTCAGCTTAAGCAATGCCCTCTTGTTGTGGTTGGGAAAATGAAATATTATCAATTATCATTCTGTGTTGCTCGTTTTATGTTATCTAATTTTAGCTACGTTATCTCTGTTTCTTGTTTGATTTCATAGTGTTTGTTTTGAGAAATCTCACCCTTAATTGTACGTGCGTTGGTAAGTGTCATACTACATACATACTACGATACTAGTGCAATTAGTGTTTGGGATGATCTAGGGTTTATAAGTGCAAACCTTTTCTTTTGGGAACATAGAGAATAGGGGTCGTCCTGTCCATGTTGTTGGTTCTAACTGTCTTTAGCCAAAGACTGTTGAGGGAATTTTGCATTTTGGATTTTGTAGTTTTGTGTTAACACTTACTTGGTGGCTATGTCAATGGGCCAATGACATATATATATGGTTGTAATGTGTGATAACACAATGAATTAGATATATGACGCTGGAAGAAGAATATGGACTAAAACAGGAGAAGAGCAAGAAGCAGCCAAGAAGGACTTGATCGATGCACTCATGTTATTACAAGGTGAATTGGGAGACAAGGCCTACTTCGGTGGAGACAAGTTTGGATTCCTAGATATTGCGTTGATCACCTTCTACAGTTGGTTTCATGCCTACGAGAAGTGTGGCAGTTTCAGTATCGAAGAGCATTGTCCGAAGCTGATCTCGTGGGCCAAGAGATGCATGGAGAAAGAGAGCGTGTCAGGATCCTTGGCCGATCCTATCAAGGTTTATGAATTCGTGCTGATGCTCAAGAACAAGTATGGGCTGTAGTCGTTCTTGTTTATTTCAGAATACATGTATGCTCTGTAAGCATGTATGTGGGTTGTGAATGTATCTGCAGTGGTGGGAAATTATGTCATATGTGTGTGTTTTTTATGTGTTATGATGAGGATTTGTTGTTGTCATTTAGATTGGGATATTTTGCTTTTGAGAGGCTTACTTGTGATTCAAATTTCATAACATAATCTAATCTCATTTGATTTTAGATCATTGAAGGTGTTGCTAGCTAGTTTGTATAATCTGAAGCTTCAAATAGTCTTAAAACAGAACTTGTGATTGGAACAGTGGATGATGTTTAGGACATATTGATGTTGCTCAAGAAATTTAGGAACTTTGCTTCAACATCTAATTTGTAGTATGCAGCAAGAAGCAACAGTTGGCTTCATCATTATGTACCAAACACTAGACACATGTGTGGCCAATTAAAGTAATTGAATTATATAATATATTTACTCTACGAATTGAGTCGTCCATTCACTTCATATGAATTATTTATCCATAAATGATTCATAATTGAAGACAAGTAGTGATACCCATTCATCTATTCAATTATTTATTTCTCATCTACCATTAAATCACTAATGAGTGGTTAGTTTATAAACGAATTACTACAAATTAAAGATCTCAAACCGCTCAGTTCCAGAACTAAGAAACCAGAGAATTAGTAAGAAGGAATGAATTCTATCTATGTATGGGTCTAGTGATATTGAGGTTAATATCTAAAGTTAGGTATTGAGCTCGAATACTCCGTGACACAGCAATTAATCTTCTTATTCAATATGATATACATTCCTTTTATAGGACGGTCTGCAAAAGACAATCACATTCAATAATGTTATTGGGCCGCATTAATGATGTTACAATTAAAGATCACATACTCAGTTTATTACACATAATATTAATACTCTTACATATAACATTGATTTATACATTAAGATTATAATGTTATAAAAAAAGATCACATACTTAGTTTTTTAACCATCACTTAGGATTTTTCTGTAATATATTATAAATACAATTAGTTTTTAGGGAAATTGCACTATCACTCCATATATATATAATGGGAATGCTTATATTAGAATTAGTTGTCTGCATGTTAATCAAAATTAAATGTAAATAATTGATTTTGATTTTGTAAGGCAGTGATTTACCTGAGGTGACTAAATATGAATTTTATGGATATATTTAAAAAAATTAATATTCAAGCATTGATTATTAATCATATTTTATTTCATGTTTACATTTTTTATTTTTTAATTTATCAATTATAATTGTAAGCAATAAATTAAAAGAATTACAACAATAAAATAATAATAATCAAACATTGATTAATTTTTTATATTTACGTACCTACAATAAATTTCAGAAAAAATAAGCAACAAACAAATAATAAATAAGCACTAACTACATAAAATTATATTTAAATCATTTTATAGTTAAAAATATACTAGAAAATAATAAAATTCTACCAAATAAGGAAAAAATCTATTATAAATATTTGCTAAATATTAATATATCATTAATATTATTTATAGCATTAATATAAACCATTAAAATGTATTAAATTGATTGTATTTAATATCTTCCTTATATATATAAATATCTATTTCACTTACACCTTATATTTTAGACTGTTCAACTGATATATTGAAGTATTAATCCTTGTAAGATTAAAGATATGTCAACCGCAATAATTAATGCTCCACGAAAAATTTGCATATTTATACACTCTATTGAGTCAATAAAAAACTTGTACACTTCTATATTTAATAATTATACTAATATTGTTGGACACATCATTACTTTTTTAATCACTCATATTACATTTTTAACTTTAAATAATATGGAACCTCATTCTACTCATAATATATTTAATTTATTTATTAATCAACCACTAACTTTTCTTTCACTCACATACACATATTTAATTAATAAATATTGTGAGACTTTTACTCCACTCACAACACATTTATAATATTCGTTAAAACTCGTGCGGAACCCAAATGTGCAAATACTTAGTAGATGGATGGAGTATACGGACGTGGATAGGAGTAATCAGTTGGTTAGAGCGTGTGGACTCTAACCACAAGAAACAAGTTTCAACCCCTCCTCCATCTACTAGACTACTCTTCTTTGTTTAATTTTCTCACTTTGAAATTTTTTGTTCTTATTCCCATTGTGAAATGTACTTGTCCCCACAATTTTTTATCCATTTAAATTATAAAATATAATATAGGAGGCGAGGAAATCAAAATATCAAATCCATTAAATATCAATTTCATATAGTATGTGATTTTTAATTTTGTTTTCTATGTTGATGAGCATGAAGATTGAATATCTTACTTAAATTAGTTGAATTGAAGAGACGATGTCGATGTGTTCAAACATTTTTGCTTCTTATTCGTTCATATAAATTGATTAACTTTCCACCTATAAATTGTGTTTGGTAGAATTTACTTAGTCTGAGAGCTTATGACAACGATGATTGCTTTTGGTGCTGCCACCCCACTTACCACTTGGGGTAAGAAGGATTAATTTCGTACCTATATGCAGTTTTTTCTATTTATTTTATAGGGTTGATTATATCTTGAGACTCTCGTGTTTAATAAAAATGTACTCCATCCATTTTATTTGTATTGGCTCTCCTTTTATTTACATGAGTGTATTAAAATAATAAAGAGAGTCAATATAAATATAACAGAGGGAGTAATAAAAAAAAAATACGAATAAAAAAAAAATCAAATATAGAGACTGAGAGCCCGCATCCGAGATGCAAGACCCGAGTACATACTGCTGAAGGGGTTTTCTAATGCGAGTTCAAACTCTTATTTGAAATTTTTACCTCTAAATTTTATAATTCCCCAATGCAAGGTCCACGCTCGAGTTTGAGTTACGAATCTCAACCCTGCCTTGAGAATGCTTTTATATTACATATAAAAGATAATTTGATTAATCATCAATTATTATTGTAATTTTTTCTATACATATTTTATTGTGTTATATAAATATATAAATAGTACATCTAGTTAAATAAATTATACGAGTAATATTCTTTATGAAATGAAATCGTTATTATAAGTTTATGTTAAAAAGTTATCGTGCGTGAAATAAAAATCATCACTCGTACGTAGAACTTCATGCATTTTGCATTAGGTAAAACATTAAAGTAATTGGAGAGTTGCGTGGCATTATATATAATGCCACTTTTCACCTATCACATAATTGGAGATTTGACGTGGCATTCCTTCTTTATAAAAAAAAGTTTGTGGACTTAGTGAGGGTAAAAGAGTAAAAAGATAAAAAGTTAGTGGAGTTAGTAAGGGTAAAAATGTGTGTCCAAAAAAGGAAATTTTTAAGTGTTAACAACATTGGTGGACGATCCGAAATGACAAAACGTTAACGACATTGGTAGACGGAGGGAGTAATTAGTTAACGCTTAATAATTCAATTTAATTAACCAAAATAATAATTAAAAATTATTAAAAGATCCGATCGAGATATTTTCCTCCCATCACATTAATACTTTGTGCAAAGGGATGATATATATATATAAGTAATATTTTAAAATAAAGGTAGTTTAGATAGTCGATTTTGAAACTTGTAGCTATTGCATGAATATAATTTGTATCGGAGCTTATTATTATTGTTATTATTATCATAGAAAGTAAATTTTATTATATTATTTATAAGAAGGAACGTGTCTCTTTTTTGACTATCTATTTGTGTTATTTAAAAAATGAGTTGTGCGTAGATATTTTGAGAATTATTTGGCAAGAGTGGAGATGTTAATCAAGAGCATTAGCGTTGACTAGAGGTATGGGTGGGGTCATGAATTTCCAAATTCACCCTTTTATTGTTCTTCTAAATTATTCCACCACTGACGGCTATAAAATACACTTATTTTACATGCCCACAAATAATCATATTATTATACTCCACAATTTTATTTTACAATTACAAATATTTGTCAACACACATATACTGATACATGTATAGTGTGAATACCTGCATTATTAAATCTTATAAAATGAATTAGAGCTACTCATCATATATGTACATGTATTTAAATGCATGCTTAGGGTAGTTTGGAGTTAGCATGCATGAGGTACAAATTCAACGCATGAAATAATTATTGAACTTCAACCAATGAAATAAAATCAACTTGCACAAATGACAAAACAAGACTCATATATATAAACAAAGAATACACATACTGACATACACCACCAATTAAGTCTAAGCTAGAACGTAACTATGGATGCTTTGTTTTCTTGTTTTTGAGAAAGACTTTGTTGTAATTACTTGTTAGCTATGGGGTAGGTTTGCCAAACAAGTTTCATTGCCCGTGAAATTTCTCTTTGCTAGCTCATTTATCTTATTTATAACATCCTTTATCTTGAAATTTATTAATATTATAATATTATATTCTCGTATAAGAATTGTGGTTTGGCAAAGAAATTTCCAAGGATGCCAAAGCGAAGGAAGAAAGTCATAAAAAGTAGGCAAATTGGCATGAAAGGAAAGATAAGTTACAATTCACTCATCCACTAACATAATCTCACCCACCTTCCACAACCTTAGTCTTGATGCAAATCATCGCTATTTTACACCCAAATTCAATCCATCACTCATCACAACACTACAAAATACAACACTCGAAACAAAAGAAAAGTAATTAAAATATTCCCATCTTTTTATATTTGTCAAAAATCTCATCCCATAATATTTGCAAAGCCCAGAAAACAATGGCAAAAGATTGTAATCCTAGTATTCCCACGTCCCATCTCTATCCTTGCCTCCACCACTTGCTACGTGGTATATTTCATTTCAAGATCTCAGCCAATAATAGAGATGAATGAAATGATGAATCTTAGACGAGAGCAAGGGAAGTAGAAATAAAGAGGGCAGAGGATGATTGTGGAGCTTCAGAACTCACCACTCAAAGGAAAAGAGAGAGAGACTCACATGCACCACATTTCACTCTCATCACATACCACTTTTAGTTGACCCTTTCATTTCTCTCCTGCTTTAGATTGTGACTTTCATGGTTCCTCTCCTGCTTCTTGCCTTGTCAATCAATCACCCCTTTCCCTTTTTTTCCCAACTTTTATGTGCTCTAGCTTCACACAGAGAGAGAGAGAGAGAGAGAGAGAGAGTTTGCCTATCTAGCCTTATCTCTTGTGGCACTTCTTTAAAACCATATTTAATTTTCCAAATTTTCTTGAACTGCATTGGCTCAATATCTATTGCTTTCTCCTAGCTAATTCAGTTCCCTGACATTTCGGCTTGCTTTGTAGTTCACAAGATCATGGAATTTTTGCTTTCTTTCCATTCATGGATCTTCTGTTTCAGTGATCACTATGTAAGGAATAGTCCTTTCTTGATTTCCTATTGAGATTATTTAGCTGGGCGCAGATGTTTCTGTAAGTAATCTCAGCACATACTCGTTCTTTCATTAGTTTTTGCTGTCCTTCCATGAAAGTACTATTCTTGAATTTTGACATGTTAAAAGCTACCATCACATTTTGCTGTATTCACTAGCACCTCATGTTTGAGTTCTTCACTTGTTCCATTACCCCTTTTCCAGTAATGGGAGGCCACAAGATTTTGCATTTAACAATAATGTTATGCTGCATAGTTGTTTCTGTTCAATCATTGAATGACGAGGGAGCTATTCTCTTAGAATTCAAGAATTCCCTTGCTGATCCTTACCTTAATCTCCAAAACTGGAACCCCAAGGATTCTAACCCTTGCAACTGGACTGGCATAAGCTGCAGTTCCAACATTAAAGCTGTTGTATCTGTAAATCTTAGTGGCCTCAACCTGTCTGGGAATTTGTCTTCTGCCATCTGTAAACTTCCCCACCTAACCATGTTGAATGTGTCCAAGAACTTCATTTCTGGCCCAATTCCTTCTAATTTTAACTGTTTCCAAAATCTTCAAGTCTTAGACCTCTGCACCAATAGGTTCCACTGTGAATTCCCACTACAGCTCTGCAACATCACATCCCTCATAGAGCTCTACTTGTGTGAGAATTATCTCTTTGGGAAAATTCCTAATGAGATTGGGAATCTAGTTAACCTTGAGGAGCTTGTAATATACAGCAACAATTTTACGGGAGAGATCCCGTCTTCGATTGGCCACTTGAAGAACCTCAGGATCATTAGGGCTGGTAGGAATCTACTGTCAGGTCCTCTCCCTCTTGAGATTAGTGAATGTGAGAGCTTAGCAATGTTAGGATTGGCAGAGAATAATCTAGAGGGCCCTTTCCCTTCTCAACTTCAAAGCCTAAAATTTCTCACCACAGTGATTCTTTGGAATAATCTGTTTTCTGGTGAGATTCCTCCTGAGATAGGAAACTTCACTAGCTTGGAGTTACTAGCCATGAATGGGAATCTCTTGACAGGAGCCCTCCCTAAAGAAATTGGGAAACTCTCACACTTAAAAAAGCTCTATCTTTACACAAATCAGTTGAATGGAAGCATCCCAGTTCAGCTAGCAAACTGTTCATATGCAGTTGAGATTGATCTCTCCGAAAATCGCCTCATGGGATACATCCCCAAAGAGTTGGCTCAAGTCTCTAATCTTGAGTTGCTGTATCTCTTTGAAAACCACCTTGATGGAACCATCCCTAATGAGCTTGGGCAGTTGCAGCAGTTGAGAAGGCTGGATCTCTCCATAAATAACTTAACCGGTTCGATCCCTCTACAGTTTCAAAACCTTCCTTTCCTCAAGGACATTCAACTCTTTAACAATCACCTCACTGGTGTAATCCCTCCACTTCTTGGGTACAAAAGCAACATCTCAATCATTAACATTTCCAAGAATAACCTCCTAGGCAGCATACCTGCACATATATGTAGATATCAGACACTAAATTTTCTTAGCCTTGGATCCAACCAATTGTCTGGAAATATTCCCCATGGTCTCAAAACCTGCAAATCACTTGAGCAGTTAATGCTGGGAGACAACTTACTCACTGGGAGCCTCTCCCTTGAGTACACAAAGCTTCAAAACCTTTCAGCACTCGAGCTCCACCAAAACCGGTTCTCTGGGCTCATACCTCAGGAAGTTGGTAACTTCAGGAACATAGAGAGGCTCCTGCTGTCACACAACCATTTCATTGGCAACATTCCTCCTCAGATAGGGAATCTTGTGAAGCTCGCTGCATTCAACGTCTCTTTCAACAGGTTGTTCGGCAGTGTTCCTCAAGAGTTGGGCAATTGCATAAAGCTAGAGAGGCTTGATATCAGCAACAATATGTTTACTGGCCCTGTTCCAGAAAAACTGGGCATGCTAGTGAAACTTGAATTGCTAAAGCTATCTGATAACAGATTCTCAGGCCCGATTCCAGGAAGCTTAGGTGGTCTAGTAAGACTAACTGAACTGCAAATGGGAGGAAACTTGTTTTCTGGGAGCATTCCTGTTGAGCTAAGCCAACTCACTGCCCTTCAAATTGCACTTAATATCAGTCACAACAATCTCACCGGCTTGATCCCGAGCAGTCTAGGGAGCCTGCAAATGCTCGAGTTTCTTTATTTGAACGACAACGAGCTTAGTGGTGAAATCCCAACATCCATAGGGGGATTGAGGAGCCTTATTGGATGCAATCTCTCCAACAACAATTTAGAAGGAGTGGTGCCTAACACGGCGACTTTCCAGAAGATGGATGCTAGCAACTTTGGTGGAAACAATGGACTGTGTATAGTAGGTTCAAACCATTGCCATTCAGATTCAAGCCCATCATCCTCTTCTCCAAAGGGGAGCTGGTTGAGAGATGGTTCAACAAAAGAGAAGGTAGTGAGCATTGTCTCACTCTGTGTGGGTATGATCTCGTTAGGTTTCATTGTGGTAGTTTGCGTGATGATGAGGCGCCCGGGCCCCTCTTTCGCCTCACTTGAAGACCAAGTGAGGGTCGATGACTTGGAAAGCTATTATTCTCCTAAAGAAGGCTTCAACTATCAAGACATTGTGGAAGCTACAGGGAATTTCTGTGAAGCAGCAATTGTTGGAAAAGGGGCATGCGGCGTAGTGTACAAGGCGGTGATGAGTGATGGCGACGTGATTGCAGTGAAGAAGTTGAAGTCGCATGGAGACGGTAGCAGCGCTGACAACAGCTTCCGTGCTGAGATATCAACTCTAGGGAGTATTAGGCACAAGAATATTGTGAAACTGCATGGCTTCTGTTACCATCAGGACAGCAATCTTATCTTGTATGAGTACATGGCCAACGGGAGCCTTGGCGAAGTACTAAATAAACAAGAGACGGCGAGTATGCTGGACTGGGACGCGCGCTACAAGATTGCTCTAGGAGCTGCAGAGGGGCTCTGCTATCTGCACTATGACTGCAAGCCACAAATCATCCACCGTGACATCAAATCCAACAACATATTGCTCGATGAATACTTCGAGGCACATGTAGGTGATTTTGGGTTGGCTAAGTTGATGGACTTCCCCTACTCCAAATCCATGTCTGCTGTTGCTGGATCATATGGCTACATTGCTCCTGGTATAACCATTTTCTCACCCACTAAAGAAGCATATCTCAATGTTTTCTAGTATGTTACAATGATCTTAGATGTGTTAACTCTTTGTCACAGAATATGCTTATACAATGAAGGTGACTGACAAGTGTGACATCTATAGTTTTGGAGTAGTCCTGTTGGAGCTAGTCACGGGAAAGTCTCCGGTGCAACCGTTGGAGCAAGGCGGGGACCTTGTAACGTGGGTGAGGAGGTCGATGCACAAGTTGGAGACGGCGTCTGAGATATTTGATCAGCGTATTGATCTTAGTCCGAAAAGGACTATCGACGAGATGTCGTTGCTTCTGAAAATCGCCTTGTTTTGCACCAGCACGTCGCCGGTTAATAGGCCGAATATGAGACAGGTGATTGCAATGATGATTGATGCAAGGGAAGGAGTGACCAGTTCACTTCCATCTCCAACTTCAGAAACTCCTTTAGATGGAGAGGACTTTTGACTTTTCTTAAGGTACCTAAGTTGAAATATGGGAATTTGGAGGTTGTGAGGAGCATTTGAGATTACAAGGGATGGATAATATTTGAGTATGTTTGTTAGGAGTAATTTTCTTGGAATGTCTGCTGACTGTGAGATAGTGTTAATTGAATTGTAAAGCTTGACTGATTAGTAACTACCATCTGATTCATTGCTTTCCTACTAATAATTTTAATTTGCAGTTCCCATTTGTTAATATTAACACCACTGACCACAGTAGATTTATTTGCTGTCATTTAAAGTTTACAATTTTTTATATGCTATGATGAATTTGAATTAAATTGTTATAAGAGACATTCCCTAATAAAGGAAACCAGCAGTGGTGTGATTTTGTGAAAGTGACATGAATGCAGAGATATGCAAATTAGTAGGAAGTTAGATCTAATTGCATATAAATTATGCTTCAAAACATATTAAATGGACTAGTGCCATTTTCTTAAAACTTTGGATAGACATTGTTAATGTTAAGGAAGAAAGTTTGGTAAAGAATGTGTTGAAGCACCTCTTTATAAACTTAATTGAGTACTCAATTTAAAAATACAAGAAGTAAAATAGCTAGAACAAGTTAATTTGGTAAATAATAAGACAAGAAAAGTGTGACAGAAAGACCTATATATTTATTTAAAGACATTCTTTTATGCTAACGGATATAAATTACAATTCATAAAGTTGTAAGCAATTGAAAAACAATTAGCCTGAAAGTGGTTGGTTGATCATATGATGATATAATTAAACTGAATTTTGATTGTTATTATTAATGGAATTGGGATAGTAATACTTATGAATTGGACCCAATACATTAGGTATTCTCTGGCCCAAATAATCAATGGATATAACCAAGAGTTAATCCCGTCCAGTTTGAAAATGACACGACGCATGTCTGTATACAACAAACAACACCCTCTATTCTTATCCCATTTTAAATACAGAAACTTAGCTTTTCTTGGAGAGTGATTCATGCAAAATTGATTCAACTTTTTATTAGTCCAAATGTTTGATTTCAACTATCCATGTATATTTATTTGATCGACAAGCTGCAAAAATATTGTACTCAACTGTAATGTGAATCAGTCTTTAAATTCATTTTATCCAACCTAAATAAGATTCCAATTTCATTATGAGTAGAAATTGGAACGATAAAGTGCACTTGAAATTAGTTGTAATTTAATTAGTACTCTTTACATTCTGTTAAAAATGTTTTGTTTTTCTTTCTGAATTATTCTATTAATATTAGTTTATTTAAGTATAGTTAGTTCAATCAGAATCTTCTATTACACAATAGTATGATATTTTAAAAGAGTAGCGCTCCACCGTCCGCGGTGGGCACATCTTAATGCGCCCGCGGTTGATGTGGCAATGCCACATCATTGACACATCATCATACGAGTCACTATATTTTTCGTTTTTTTATTAATTTTATTTTTATTATTATTATTTATTAAATAATATTAAACTATACCCTAACCAATAAACCCTAGTCGGAAAGTGATAATTAATAAAAAATATTTAAGTTTTAATATTTATCTACGTGGCATGCCACATCAACCGCGGGCGCATTAAGAAATGCCCACCGCGGGCGGGTGAACATTTTCGTATTTTAAAATCATACTAATATATTACATAATTAATAATTTAAGATGTAAAATATTTTTATATATATCATAAATTTTAAATTATAATTATTTAACTGGTCTCACGAATTTATTAATATAATAGCAAATTTTACCATTCATTAGTCAAGAGAATATCTCTTTGGACTTAAGTTTATATTATTTAATATTTAAACGTATCTTACACTAAATTTAGCCATGATCTTGCACTGGACAGTGTTATTGTCCTAATCAAAAACTAAAACCCTCAAGTTTTGTTATTAACATACAAGTAATCTATATGATTGGAATTCATGACGACCCCTTAACTTTCATGAAATGTCTTAGCCTCGTCCAAAAGCACCGGCGCCGCCTAGCACCGCCCACATGCACCTTACTCTTACTCCTTTTCACGGCCAGCCCTTGAACTTCCGGCGGCCGGTATGTCCGTATCAACGCCCACTTTATACCGTTGAAGAACGGGTGACGCTTAATATCCGTCGCACCCCTAGCGCACCCTAGCCGCCACGTCGGATCCTTCACCAGCAGTTTCTCAATCAAATCCCTTACCTCCCGTTCCCCCGCGACTTCCCCCGTCGGGAACCTCACTCCCTTCGCCGACGCTATGTTGCGCAGGGTGCACTCCTTGCTCCCTCCCTTGAACGGCGTCGTTCCGTATAGTAGTTCGTAGATTAATATCCCAAACGCCCACCAGTCGACGCCGTTGCCATGTCCGTCCCCGCCGACGATCTCCGGCGCTAGGTACTCATGAGTGCCGACGCAGGATTTCGAAAACGCCGTCGTTGGCTCGGCTACGAATTCCGCCACCCGCGCACCCCTCCGTTGCCGGTTGACGAAGCACTTGATTGGCCGGTCATTTATAATCTGAGTGCGGTAATCCAATTTGGGGGATATTTCGGAGCGGAAGCAGAGATCGAAATCGGATAGCATAATGTGGCCGTCTTCACGGATTAGTATGTTTTCCGGTTTGAGATCACGGTAGACGATGCCCTGCGCGTGGAGGTACTCGAGGGCCAAGAGGACTTCGGCGACGAAGAATCTGACCGCTTGGACCGGTAAGCGGTAGCCGGGTTGCTTGCGGAGTAAGGAGTGAAGGTCGCCGTTGGGGCAGTAGTCCATGAGGAGGCAGGTGTAGTGCGACGCCTCCAAATGGGCGTAGAGCGTGGGGAGGAAAGGGTGGTCGAGGACGGAGAGGATTTGTGCCTCCGTCTCAACTTCGGAGAGTTTTTTGGGTGTCAAGGCATCGCGGTCCACGACCTTGAGGGCGAAGTTGACGTGGTTGTAGTCGCGGAGGCGGCAGTGGAAGACGCGGCCGAGGTTGCCGGTGCCAACGAGGCGGAGGATCTTGAGGTGGCGGAGATGGAGGGCGCCGTCGGAGGAGAGGGTGGTGGCGGCCTTGACGGCGGTCCAGTTGGGGTTTTGGTGGGTGGTGCAGTGGGGGCGGTGGTGGGAGTTGGGAACGGCGGAGGAGAGGCGAGAGTCGTTGAAGGTGAGGTTGAGGCTGGAGCGGGAGGAGAGAGTGGTGGCGGTGGCAACGGAGGTGAAGCTGAGGTCTAGGTCGGAGTAGTCTTCTTGATCCATATTGTTGTAGGCTCATTGCATTCTTTGACTCTGTTTTTATATAGGTAAGAGAGGTGACAGAGAGAGAAAGGTGGTGGTGTAGATACGATAGTGGGGAACATATATTTAATGTTCATAACGTGTTAACCCTACCTCATCTTGTAAATATTTAAATGCTACTCACAAAATAATTATGATGTTTAACTTTAATTATCTACTTCATATCTTATATATCATCATTTAAAATAACATGTAGTCCAATCAATATATGACATAAGCTTAAACATATTACACACTACTTAAAGATTTTATCTAATGCATTCTTGCTACATATGGAATGAAATAAGCAACTCATTCGTAGTTATCGAAGATTTTTGTGTTACACACTTCATATTCCGTCATCAAATTTTACTTTATATATATTTCTCATATATTTGTTAGTTTTATTTCTGATTTATTTGTCAACAAAAATTCAAAAAAAATATATTTTTTCATTCATTATTTATTTAATATTTTCGTAGTTCTAGATAATTCTCGAATTTTCGTGATTAAATTGCAGGTCTACTTTTAGGGAAATTCTCGCCGATCCCTCGGGAGACGATCTTGCTTAATACTGTCAGCGCAGTATGGGCATACCGACTGTCTGTTAGTCGAATTATTTTTGGTGAAAAACGGCGCACCAATATGAATAAAGAACAATCAATAATTAATCAAGAAATTCATAAATCTAGGGTAGAGAAAGAAATCAATTTGTCCAATATTCAAGAATAAGAGACACTTATTAAGAATAAATCTTGAATTGAACGCTAATCTCATCCTCAATCCTTCGTCCCGAAGAGAAATTACAAAGAAAATTAAATAATCAAGTGTTCTAGGGTTTGAAAAAGAGAAAAAAAAATATGAAAGGGGATAAAAAATACGTCTAAAACAAGGGTTTAAATAGCTTAAATCGCGTCCAAAAATCGTACCCAGCAGCCGCTGGGCACGAGTCTCTGTCCCAGCCGAAAGCCCCGCCCAGCGGCCGCTCAACCCTAGCTTTTGTCCTCACCGAATAGCCCAGCCAACGGGCGCTGGGGTCCAGCGGCCGCTGGACCCCTGGCGCTGCCTCCTCGCGCGCGGGCCACCCAGCACGCGCTGCTCGCTTGAGCTCGCGGGGTGGCTCGTGCCACCTCATGCCGCGCTCCGGGCCTTCTCCGCACTCCCGGCTCGTTCGTTACGCTTCCTCGCGCCAAACTTCATCTACACGACTCCATTTCGCGACATTATTCAACACCAAATAAACTACACACAAATTCAACATCCGGCGTAATAACGAACAAAATAAGAAATAAAATAACTTAAAATATGATGAAATGCGACTCGAAAACACGTATAAAAATACGACAAAAACATACTAAACAATATTATAGTTACCGAAATTTAAATCAAAGCATTAAAATGAATTGATCCGCTGTGTCGATTAAAATGAATATAATGACTATTATTAATCCCTAATTTTTCGAATTATACTATTATATGTGTGTTGCATTGTAAATATATAATACAATAAGTATAAATTGATACTTACCCTACTGAACAATATTTTTGATGAGATATTCAAATTAATATGAATCTCACCATTGCGCAATGCATTAAATTTGCAAAGATCTCCTATTAATTTAAAATTTAATGTGAAAGTAAAATGACTTGTATTCACTATATGAGAGTAGAGGTGGACACTTGAAGCCCTGCATATTTTGTGCTCTTCCACTTGGACTCATACCTTACTTAGTTACTTGCCCTACCCACAGTTTTACTTTTACGGTTTTGGTTATGGTGTCTAAGGATTTATTATGATTCCAAACTACCATTTCTTTCTTTTTGTTTCGAAATTATATTATAAATTTTTTGTGATACAATTATTTTAGTCATCTCTATATGATATACTTGTACAAATCTAAACAAATCTAAATCATTGCTGGGAAAATCTTCAGTCCTCATACAAACTATATATATGATACATCGACGACATAAATATCAAGGAAGATGAAGACCATATACAATGTACTGTGCTTCACAATTCATTCAATAAAGAGACACAAATAACAGTGAATTGATAACATATAACATACTATGTACGGTATGAAGGTGACTAAATTCAACCTAGTAATGGGCTTCATGTCTTCTTGGTCGACTACAATTTAATTGAAGTGATCAGGTGTTGTATATATACAGGACTACATACTACTGCATACTGTACATATAAATATTATATACAAAGTGTATTTATGCAATTTTAGTTGGAAAACTACGTACTTCAATGAATGACTGACTGTATGGTTCAAATCTTGGTGTGTTTGTTCTAATTAACCACCATTATGTTGATAACACGTATAATTAATTTAAGGATTTGTGATTCTTGGTCCCTCTTAAAAAAAGATTTAGATTCTTTTGGACTTCTGGGTTTCTGTTAGAATCAAACAGCTGAATACTTATAATGTGTGAATATATAAACCATGTTATACTCCATTAACATTATATAATTCTCCCTCTCTCCCATCTCAATTGTTCCATATACACTCATTTGAATATAAAATTAGACAATTGAAGTGGGACGGAGGGAGTACTTCATTTGTCTCACAAAAAGTGATCATTTTTTTTTGAATAATCCCACTAAAAATTATCACTTTTTAAAAAAAAATAATTTTAAAATATTAACTCGTACTTAAAAAAATATTTTATTTTCTTAATCTTTAGAGCGAATCTCTTGTGGCCACTTTTAGCGAAACGGAGATAGTAGTTTGTACACCTGCCATGTATCCGAACTATTATATAAGACAATGAATCAAAGATGTCGTATTAATTCAACATGATCAAGGTTCTACTAGATTAGTTGTATTATTTATCGTTAATATGTTTATATTATGATATGTGCTATAATATGACTTGAACAATTCTAGGAAAAATAAAAATAAAAGGGGTGGGACTCATTGTTTATTAATGGACCACGAAAATAAATTATATTTTATGTTTCTAAATTTCTTACTATATTTTAGTGGCTTGAATCCTCCATCGCAATACTTTGAGCAGCTACATTAATTATTATTTTTTATCATGATCTCTTATAGAATAAAATTTCCGATAATATGATGAGATTATAAGCATGTAGTTTTATTTTATAAATTCCTACAAATATGGGATACTGCAACTCATTTAGTAAACAGGGAGAATCTAAACCAGGTGTTTGGGTGGATATTCTTCCGAGAATATTACCATTAACAAGAACATGAAATGGCTTATTTAAATAAGCTTTTAGATTCATGTAATTAATCCGGACGTGAACACGGAATATTTTCGAGTTAATATAATATATAATATTTGTTTTATTAATGTTTAAATCGACAACAGTTAATTAAAGTATCTACCTGATTCATCGTATGATATGATATATATTTGACTAATTAATTAAACAAGTTGAATATTATTTATCGTGTTATTCACTGAAGCAAACCTTTGATCAGGTGGCGTATATTTAGTTAGAAAGTAGCTATGTTATTAAAAAAACATATACTTTTGTTGTTTACATTTTAAACAGAAAGAAATGCAGATTGTGAAAGTGTAGACGATGAATATGATCGAGCTTAATTTTCGAGGTGAGATTGTACGAGGTGCAGGAAGTAATAACACGGGATTTACGTGGTTCGACTTTTAATGAAGTCTACGTCCACGGAGAGGAGAGCTGATGTATTTATGACTTGAAAATAGCAATTACAGATTGTCCCTCTAATCTAGCTTTGAAAGCCTATTTATAGACAATTTAGAGGCGGTTATGCTAAGTGGGCCGAGGTGCTGGGCCTATGGGCCGAGCTATTGGGCCAAACTGTTGGGCCGAACTGCTAATGGGCTTCTATTGGGCCTTGTTTGATGGGCCACATCCTATCAGAATACTCTCTCCACAAAATCAAATATGTTCCGGTAGTATTTACGGAATGATGTTTCAACCTTGAAAATGAAATAAGTTGGTCCTTTAAATTAGTAGTACTATAAATGTATAAAGGTTTAGTAAACTTGAAGATATTTGAGAACCGTTGGGGAATATTTATAAGGGTTTTAATTCAAATTCCAAAATTTTCCCCGAAAGATGTAATAAGCTCAAATCTGAAATCTTAGTCTTATCTTAGAACTCACTTATTAGAGAGTTCAGTTTACAGTTACAACTGAAGATACAAGACTAAAGACTCAAGTCAGTAACTGAAGTTCTTTATAGAATTCAGTTCATATCCCAAGACTGAAGGATCATGCCACTGAAGTATGGTCTGAAGTTTTGAAGTTGAAGCCAGCATGAAGCAAAGGTTCTCTGCCACTGAAGTTCACTCTAAAGCTCTGCTCCTGAAATCCAGTTTGAAGTTAACCACTGAGTTCCAAGCTACTCTATAGGAGTTACCACTTTGGGAAAAGATCTCAGTAGGTGAAACTCAATCTTGTTGAAGACACCAAAAATGGCAAAAATGACCACGACACCAACATGAAGAATTCAAACGAGCTCTATCTCACAACGGATACATTTCTAGAGAGCACTATATATACCCCGCTGCTTCAAATGCTTCGAGACACCGGTTACCCAACATTCAAACTCTCAATCGCTATTTCGCTCTCAACTTCCATAGCTCTCAAGCTCTCAAGTTCAAGAACACTCCAAGCTCTCATAATTCAGTTTATTTGTGTTCTTAGTAGCGATTCAGATTGTAACCAAAAAATAGCTCTAGTCTAGATTAAGTTCGAAGCTAGAAGTGATCAGACTTTACTGTCCATCTAATCCTTTAGGATTGATCACTGTAAAACAAATCTTCATTTACTTGGAAACCCTCGACTAACATCGAGTACACGTGGACGTAGAAATTTTTATCTTCGAACCACGCAAACCAAACCTTCGTGTCTTCGCTATTTTCATTCAGTATTTATTCTCTAACGATATATTGCATATTGAATACTGATTAAAAGAAAAGTGAACTTAAGTTTTCTGAACAAACGAGTAAGCTTTTAAAACCACCACTTCCGCACGTACACTTAAGATATTATTCCATCAGTCCAACACTAAGTGTAGACTGAAGGATTGTTATCTAAACTAATCAACTCTAACTGAACTACCTCCCTTCAGTTTAACGAGTCCACTTACAAGCTTTTAAATTGAAAAATCAAAAATTGGTGTATCCCACATACACTTAGTATACTCGTTTCGGGACCAATAAGAACTGAATAAACAATGTTTTTAAGAATGCAACTAAAATACAAGAGAGCCTTTTGTCGGTCCCGTCTCAATTAATATTGATGCCCCGTGCTAATTATAAAATTAAGCCATTAAATTTTGTAAAATATTATTTAAAAATAATACTCTCTCTGTCCCACCAATGTAGTCCATCTTTCCCAATTGAGACGTCACACGAAAATAGTCTCATTTCCCTTTTTGTCAAGTTTTATAAGTAAAAAGTAAAATGTATTGAAGTAAACCTAATAAAGTAAAGAGAAATAAAGTAAAATATTGGTTTGCGTGTAAAAAAGAAAGGGGACTACTTTCGTGGAATGAGAGAGTAGTATATTACGACAATATTTTATAAAATATAAAATCAAATATGCAAATAATTTTGATTTTTTATTTAAAAAGAGACATTATTCTAATATTGGTTTGAAGCAAAATTATCGATTGAAACGTTCATTCAAAATAATAATAATACAAAAGAAAAAAGAAAAAAGAGAATTTTTAAAAATTAAAATAGTTGGGCCTATAATATTTCAATATTTGGACTTTGGGGCCTATATAAATAAGAGATGTGGTTTTTTAAAGAGAAAAAATAAAAATAGTTGAGTCCGTAATAATTTTATATTTGGAGGCCTTATATTTTTTGGCATTGTTCTGAAATACTTGTTGGGTCCAGGGTTTATAGCTAGCCGTTGTAAGGCTCATCATGAAATATTTGATGCATTAAGTGGACCTGTTTTATATTAGTTAACATAAATGAAAAAAAATACTCCATATGTTATATATACATTCAAGAATTAAAGTCAATATAAGCTGAGCATCTGAAAGGGAGTATGAGTAAAAAAGTTGGATAATAAAAAAACGAATACTTTTTCCATTTCCATAAAGATACATCTTCCATTTCTTATACATAATATTATATAAAAGTGTGGAAATATTTATCCATTCACAAAGCATTCAATATTTCCCTTAAAATCCATGTCGAATTTTAATTTGCATGTCTATTGGAGCAGCCGGGGAGTATTAATTTAAGATCAAAGAAATAATCAAGGCAAATAATTAAAATATCATATTAATCATTTAAGCTCAAAAGAATTACTATCATTTAACACTAAATTGTAGAATATTCATAAGATACTTTTAGAATATTATATATTAATAAATAGTTATGTTATAAGAGCGGCCAGCATATTTCTAGGAGCGTTTTAACTGCCTCAATGGCCTAAAGGGCGAGCAGCCCATGTTAATATATATCTATCACCAACAAACAAATGACAAGGACTTAAACAGAAGAAAACAACGACTATTCTTGGAGAAACTTAACTTGATACACACACAATATGAAAAGCACTAAAGAATAGTCCTAGCTGATGTTGTTCCAATATTCCACCCTCTTTCTTTTTCTCTGTGTATTTGCTTCTGCTGCTGAGTTTCCTTCACTCCTCTTCTACCATTACCAAGAAGAACTCTTTGCCCCATTTTCCCTCGCCCCCCAATCGACACTCTCACCTTCTCCATACCAACATTAACACCAACTCTACGAAGAGGTGCCTGCATTGGAGACTTCATGTTTATTTTCTTATGAACACTTCTTCTCAATGCACTACTCAGTTTCTTGCTTCTGTTCCGTTGTTCTTTAGGACTATCACAAGGTATCTGTTCTGGCAGGCTTCCCATTTCAACCCCATCGCCAATCTTATTGTCCCGAACTGGAGTCAGTGGTAGAAAGGAGAGAGGTAACTTAGTCGTTCCATGCAAAGTTGGCTGTGGAATGAGAGAGTGGCGTCTTAGACTTGGGGTGGCGTAAATCTTGGGAACAGTTGGACAGGCGGAGGCTCTTCCCGTCTGCTTTTGAGGCCGTAGTTGTTGAGCCATCTCAGGGATATTTTCTTTATCCATTATGTCATTCTTGGCTAGTCCATCCATGGGAATCGGACAAAATGAGAAGTCGTCGTCTTCAGTAGAGAAACGAGAAACGTTTGTTTGGTCTTTGATTTCTAGTTGAGACTTGATCACTCCCTGCATTCTAGTTGTAAGAGACCGATGTTCTTCATGCTGTTGTTTCATTTCTACCCGCTGATGCTGCAGCTGTTCTGCTATTTTCGAGTCCACATGCTGCCTTGCTAGCTTTCTCTCCACCAATAGTTGTGATTCCAATTCTTTGATCTGATTATTGTTCAGTTAGTATATTGAGACTTTGTGTGATGGAACATATAAATAGTTTCTGGCCAGTGTTTAAATACGACGACTTTACCTTTTCTTGAAGGTTTCGGGTTCTCATGTCTCTCTCTTTTATCTTTACCTCAAGACCATAGTTGGTGTCCTCCAATTTTCTAACTTGAGAATCTTTTGTCTTTATATCAAGTTTGAGTTTCTCAGCCTTCAAAGATGAAATTTGTAATGCATAAACAAATATGAACTATGAGGTTCGAAAAGAGAAATTGCATATTGCAGTTGCTACCATTACCATTTGTTTGTATTTAAATAGCTCAGTCTTGTCCATTTGCTTCTTTGCAGGACCCAACTCGATTCCACGAACTCTACTAGCAAAATTTAGCGAGCAAAGGGTCTCAGTCAGATCATTATCATTGGGACTAATCTGCAAAAACATCAACGTTTTGGAATCCCCTCCTGCAATTAAATAGTTAGAATACTAGAGTACCTATGCAAACCTGAAGAAACATGCATAAAGATATGAATACGAGTAGATACCTAACGAGTCTTGTAGCAAGTGGGTGAGTTTGGAATTCCTACACCAAAATGGGAGCAAATAACTTAGCAAAAGAATGGCGGATGGAATTTTACATTGCTATGACAAAAATCCCAACGCTTCCAATACCTGAATGGGATGTGAGGGCTTTTAGTTGCAAGAGCAGAAATCACATCTCCAAGTGCAGAAAGCGATCTATTAATATTTTGAGTTTCTTTCAATCTTTCTCCCTGCACTTCTGTCTTAGCTATTCTCTCACTCCCTGCCAGGTCTACCAGCCAAAGCTTGCTTCTTGTGCATTCTCCATTAAGTATATTCTCTCCCTTCACCATTACACAGTGCATGCTGCTTCAAAGAAACACATAATTTTCAGCATTTATGTACTTTCTTGTTAGCGACATAGTATACAATAGAATAAGGAGCAGAAAAATACAAACCAATGTGATCGGCTACTGTGCTCATTAGCATTAGTTGATCCAACTGCCCTACCATTACTTCCAGTCTGAAGGACTTCCCAAACCTCATTTACATCTTTCACGTGAGCTTCGACTAATCCTGGAACATGATGTCCTCCCTCGCCTACTTGTTTTATCTCAAGCCTGTTTTTGTGCAAATTATAGAGAGTTTAGTAATTTGAGGACGAGTTCTCTAGCAGAACTTAATGCATAACTACAGTTCTTAGTTTTAGCAACAATACAAAGCTTCAGCACCTTTATTATCTTCTATAAGTAAATGCATAAATGAAAGATGGCTGTTGTGAAACAAAGCCTTGCTCAATTTAAATGGAATGTTCAAAATGGAAAATGAAAATAAATTATAAGTATGTTGTTAGCATGAAGTGAATGCAACTACATTTTTATGTCCTTTTATATGATTAATGATAGCTGTAAGGAAGATATCATGCTACTTATATTAGTTCTCAGCAATAGATAGAACAGAAGAGAACTTTAAACTTTAAACTGAATTATCTTTAGCCTCTCTCTTTTGTTCTATCTATTGCTGAGAACTAATGTAATAAAGCTCTTTGAACTCTTTGAGATAAATAAATGGAGAAATGCATGATTTTGCAAGATCTACCTCTTTGAACTCGCATGAGGCTGTGAATCTGAAACTAGTAAGTCCCTTATTTGCTCATTATAAACCTCCAATACACTCACAGATACTTCGTACTGGAACGTGCTCTTTCGTTCCTCAATTATGCGGAACAGCTCCTCCAGAGTTCTGTAGTTAACTCCACGGGCTTCCTTTGTTCCCTCCATAGTAAAAGTCTTCCCAGTTCCGGTTTGTCCATAAGCAAATATACAAACATTGTATCCATCAAGAACTGAAGTTGCTAATGGAGCTGTTTCCTCAAAAACATGGGCTGCACGCAGATGTGAAGGGGAATGTTACGTAAGAGTGATTATATTGTTATCATTGGAAAAACATGGTTCTGAGAGCAATTACTTTGGTCAGCTTCAGGACTGAAGATGGCATCAAACTTAAAGATCTTTTTAGATACCCCGTTTGATTTAATAATTATTTCTCCATCCTTTGCAGCTTCAAAGTCAACTGCCATTGAAGCTCCTCCATCAATCTCTTCTGAGTTCATAGGCCGACAGCGGCAAAATACTCTAATGTTTCCTGTGGAGATAAATTCATCAAGCCTTTTCACCTGTCGATATAGAGCCTTCTTTTGATTCAGAAAGCATGAATGATTTAATCTCCTCACCTTTCAGTTCCAGAACTTTGTTGTAGAGTTCTTTCTTTTCCTTGACCTCTCGGAGAAACCTAGTTTTAATATTTTCATGCAGTTGGGCATGCTTGTTGACTGCCAATCAATACACACATAAATAAAAATTGAAGCAGAAGATATGAAGATTGATTGAAAGTTGAATAGTGAACGAGAGAACTACTTGTAGACTGAAGAATGGATTGGACACCCTCCATCTCTACAACGTATTGCTTGAACTGAGATGCTTCTTCTGAAAGAGCGCTATGTTCCATCTTCAGAAGCTGTCATGAACAAACTAAAATCACCAGATCTGGGTATTTCAGTTAAACTGGAAATTAGTTACAAACTTAAAAATACCTTCAGTTTTCTAGTTAAATCTCGTAGTGATGAAAACCATTTGCCTTTTTCTTTGACTTGGCCCTCAATTGCAAAAGCTATAGAATGACAAAATGAAAATAGTGCAATAATGCATACTTGTTAATTTGTCGCAATCGTAGTATACATTGTACAAACACAACAACCACTTTCAATGATTTCCTCACCTAATGATCCAACATGCATTGATTTTCGCATAAGCTCATTTTGAAGTTCTTTCAAAGATTTCCAAGCTTCTTGGCATTCTCTATTCTTGAGATTGTACTCAGTCTTCAGCTCCTCCAAAATCATTTTGGTTTCTAAGAGCTCCTTCTTCCGTAATTCATGTTCTGCTTGCAGCCTATCAAATTCTCCCTCGGTGGAACAATCCTCTTTCTCCTATCAAGCACAGGATAGTTAGTGAGCTAACTCTGTTGGTAAACCAGAGCTTAAGCTTTGAATATCTAACTTGATTCTAGAATTTCACATACATTAAGTGATATGCTAGATAACAAGTGCTGAAATCCAACTTCTCCAGATAATTCAACCTCACCAACACCTGAAATCAACCAAAACATGTTATACATCTTCAATGAAAAAACACCATAAGCAGTGAATACAAAGCTGTTGAACTTACTTCCAGAAGAATCTTTCCTAACAAAAATGCCACTGACTATTGGGATTCCAATTACTCCTTCAAATCTAATGGTCAATCCATCATCACCATAAACACAAGTTTTAAGATCAGATATCACCATGGGCACAAGTGAGCCAACCTTTTCATATATATCCAAACTAGAAACAACCTGCAAGTTTTTAAAACCAATTAGGCATATATGCTCATACAATGACCGCATCATCCAGAAATAGAGAAGATTGTTGATCTCTGAACTTATTACCTTCTGTCCCTGTAAGAATACATCAAAGACTCTCATTCCTGGAGGGCCAGTGGTAAACACTATCTCCGCGAAATGAAGATCAACCACATAACTTCCAGCCTCTATATTCTGAAAATGGTAAGAGAACTCCCCACAACGCGCAGTCTGATAGAGACTAAGGCCTTCGACATCCCCAATTATGGGATCTTCAGTGCTTAGAGTAAAGCCTCCATTGAAAGTATTATCTTCGGAGAAGTGCAGGCCGCCTTCAAACTCAATGCTCGTTGTAGATCCCACATTGATGGCGATTGACGTAGAGGATGGTTTGGTGAAACTCTCTTCGACTAATGGCATTGTAGCAAGCTCAAAAGAAGCTTCAGCACACAATTCTTCTATCTTTGCAGCTGGGGCGGCCTCAAAGGATTTCCTCATTTCAGAACCCTCAATTCCATTTTCTAAGGAGACATCAACTCTTTCACGCAACAAACATTCAGGCGATTCTTCGTATCTTTGGTTACTGAAGCCGGGCGAACCAAAGCATACTAAATCAGGCGAATTCAATGAAAATCCCAATGCTAAATTACCTACAATAGCACATACATATGTAATTAAGGATCGACATATTCATTTCATTAACGATCAAACTTTCGTGAAATTCTACCAAAAGGTAATTCACAAAAATAACTAACCGAAATTTCGAGAGACAATTTGTTCAAAAGCAGATATCAAATTAAAAACTCCAACGAATGAATTCGAGCACATTACCGTCAAACTTGGCCGGGCTAGATTCATCTGGGGTCTCCATAATCGAAATTTCCAATTCGCCTGAAAATTTGAAAAAGAAACATTTTCAAATGGATAAAGATACGAATTTGGAGCATTTTATGAACTAAGATGAGCTGTGGAAAACTCACTGCGAGTTTGACTATGAAGTTGACTTCGATCTTGATGTTGCAGGGGAAGAAATATCAGTTATAAAAAGCGGGTCGATGTATTCAAATTATGCCATTGATAAAGGACCAGATTCATGACAAGATTTGAAAAAAGAAGAGGATATTGAAAACAAAAATTAAAAGGGCAATTATTACAGTGGTTCGGTTTCAAGTGAAAAAAGATGAAAAAGTGGTGATTATATTGCTTTTGATAAAAAAATCAATCACTACTTACACTACATTACATTACAATCTTCACCTCAGAGACTGGATAGTGGGGAAGGAAGGAGATGAGTGTGAGTAAAAAAGAGAAAGAGAAAGTATAGTTGGAGGAATCCGTTAATTTGGTTGTACCGTTGTGCCTTCTTTTCAAATTTGAATATTTGAACCGCACTAAATCATTATATAAGTAATTAATTCTTCAATAATTGTACATCAATCTATTTTATGCGTATAAGTAGATCTATTACCTTTTCAAGTAAATAGGGGGATCTTCTTAAATTTAAACTCTCTCTTATATATGTAATAAAATCATGATTTTATTAATACTATTCCCATCTATGAAAAATATTTTCTTATTATCTATTTAAAAAATTTATGTATTATTTTCTTTTTTTTGGATATAGTGTCAAAATACTCATTAGTTTAAACGTGACAAATATTTTATCTGTGGTGTCTTGCTCCACTAAAAACACACTTTACATTTTTTTTTCTTAAAACTTGTGTTTATTATAGGCACATTAAAAGATGTAGCTTAAATTTTTTGTTAAGAAAGAGATACATCACCTACCCCGCAATGGTCATAACTTAACATGTACGCGACTGATGTAACAATGTCAAATAAAATTACATAAGTATATGATCACTGTAATTTTTATATTTAATAATTTTATACATATTTTTATTTTATATAAAATAAATAATAATTTATATCGTAATCAATAAATCCTATATCTGGAAAGTGAAATAAATTTTTTTTTATCAAATTTATCTATGTGAAATGCCACGGCAGTCGTGAATACGTTAAATTATGTCTGATGCGAGTAGATGAACGGTTTTATGTAGCAGACCTATTGGCATATTAAGCAATATTTTGTGCGAGTCTGTGACATTCTAACTCATAAGATTAAGAATATGATAAAAGACACTTCAACTTCGTGTGATCTATGATGAGTGTCTAAACTCGTAGCCCTTTAATTTATGAGTTAAAATTAATCAATGACGTTGAGATCGAGCTAATAACATATCATATGACGTGTTGTTTTTAACTTTATAAATATTACATTGAGTGGGAATGTGCATGTTATGTGTGGATTTCACTAGAATACATAACATTTTGGAATTCAAATTCATGTTGTTGTATTTGACATATTAATCCTTGAATATTATTATGATTAGTGTGAAACGAGTGTATATACTTTATGTCAAGTTTAATGAGCATGAAGGTTAGTGTGTGACCAAATGAAACATCTACAAACTCTATAAACTCGTAGTTGAGAGAATTTTGCATATTTTTACTAGTTTGTAATTCAAAGAGTTTGATTTTTTTTTATTGTGTATCGACTTTACTATGATGACGAAATGGATAATGGTAAGTGTGTATATTAGTTTTGTGGTAGTGGAGTTAATACTCAAGATAATAGGTCTCGAATTTGAATCATTCGTGATGCGACTATATAATTTAATATATTCTAATTCTTAAAAAAAACAGAAAAAAGAAAAGGATAATGGTAACCTCACCATTAACTTCTTCATTTATGAATTTGTAATATTTTTACTTTTAATTGATTTTTAGGGTTGTAAATCAAATGCAACAATATTTACTTTATTTTTTATTTTTTAAAAATATTAATTATGATTTATTATATTAAATTCATAATTAATATTAAATTAATATAATAAATATTTTCGTGAGATACATTAGTGAGACGTAAAAGTGAAACATACCTTGTATCTAATCAGACTAGCAAGTTGATATCTTTCATTGTTACTATCGATTTATTGTATACTAAAATCAATACATACCCTTGTGACTGAGCTAAAACAAATTGTATGAGTATATTTCATATCTTCACACAAAATGTGCTAGACATGTAGATGGATCAATATAGAATAATACAAGCCACAAAATATAACGGTGTGTGTTTAATTAATACTTACAATATATACTTACATTTGTAATGGATCCAAAACATACTACTACCAAACAAGCAAACTATTGCGAAAAATCTTGTAATGAACGTGTACAAGTTTATAACAATATTATGGGCAAAATCGATGCAAAGCAACAATACCTAGGTGGGATGGGAGCCAATTTAATAAACAATAATGAAAAAAAACTTATCCAGATTTTGTTTCCTTTTTCCAGAAAATAATGTAAGGACAGGTGTGGCATTTGTGATCACATAGCTTTCAGTTTGTGTTTTTGAAGTAATAACTTTAGGCAATCAATTCATGATCAGGATTTATCTCTGTGGACGTGCGAATTGGGTCACTTGTTATCAACTCTTATATAATCAGCAGCAAACATCAATCCATTCTTTGTACACAAACAAAATCACACTTGTTTTCAAATTCACAATTCCTCCACTTTTTGATTTCTATCACAATGGCCAAAACCCCAAAATCAACATTCGCAACAAAAGTAGCTCCACCTTCTGTTGCTCCACCTAAGCTCGTATCCGTGGGGAAGCGACGCCCTCAAGTTGAAGTTCTCGACACCATTTTCGAGGATGAGGCATACGCTTCAGCCCTTCCACCGACTGTTGAGGACACGGTGGAACAAGAGCGATATCATCAGAGCACAACGCCTTATCGATCATAGATATGCTGCTTTTCATAATGGACCAGCTGTTGTTGAATAGCAAATAAATAAGCCTGAGTTCATGTTCATCCTTTTTTATTCTGATTTTCACACAACCTCATCTCACAGTTTGTTCTAATGGCCAGTGAGAATGGGAGGCTTGACTCATTTTATGCTCATCTTGATTTCTCAGTTTTTTAATCATGGTGAGTGAGACAGCAGATTAATATACTTTTATGTTTTTCAGGATGCAAATAAAATAGCAGTTAAGCAAAAGTGCCTTCTAAATTTTACATCCTGAGCTAGTATTTCAAATGAAAATGAATGTGACATAACATCATAAGAGTTGGTAACAGTGAAGCATTGTAACAATTAAATAACAAACGCTTAAAAAGCAACAAATGGATGATAACTAGGGGTGTAAGCGAACCAAACTTTTCGTGAACTATTCAGGGTTCAGTTCCATAAAAGTTCATTTGAAATTCGTTCATTGACTAAACGAACCGAACTCGAGCCTCCACCCGAGCTCGAATCTAATGGTATTCGGCTCGAAAAGTTCACGAACTTTGTTAACGAGCTAAAATTCAAATAGTTCGCGAACTTTGCTAACGAAACTGTTCACGAACTTTAAAAACAAATCGAGCTTCGAATAGTTCGCGAACTTTATGTACGAATTAGTTAGCGAACTTGTCAAATTAATATTAAAATCTATATATTAACTCAAATAATTTAATAAATGAGCTCGAACTCGAATATTTAACGATACTCGAGTTCTAGCTCGGGCTCGAATTCACTATTAAACGAATAATATACGAACCGAACTCGAGCTCGATTTTTATTTACCGAACCAAACTCAAGCTTGAGTTTTAGAACTTGAACCGAACTCGAGCCTTCAAAATTTCAAACGAGCCAAGCTCAAACCTGACAGTATTCGGTTCAATTCGGTTCGATTACACTCCTAATGATACGAGGTAACTGGGAATGCCAAAAATTGATCAAGGAAATATCGATTCATGTTTAGAATAAATAGATTACGTTTTCATCTGCCTTTTGTTCTATGTATATTACAAGAGTGGTCGTACATTCAGTTGTGTAATTGATATAGAATTCTGAACTTAAATGCACATTTAACCTACCCTTCTAAGCGAAGAAAGAAAAAGTGGGGATTCTGGTATACCTAGTTATTTACAGTTGAACGGCATTATGGGGATGATGCAGTTCTGTTCACCAGGCTTCAAAATCCCTTGGTTTAGACTGATCTGCACCATAAACGAGTCAAAATTGTTGAACTTTGTTGAACCTTCCTGAGGGGATGCATATTCTGCTTGCAGGTGCACATACCTTATGTATCAATATCTTCCTAAAGTTGTATCCTCACATCTTCTAATGCAGCCGACATCGAGGCTGATGCCTCTTCAAGTGTCCGTTTCTTTTGTACTGTATTAAAGGCCTCAATAGTATCCCCGGTCTCCCAATCAGCAAAGTCCTCAGTTCCAACTCCACACTCTAATCCGGCATTTACCTGTGAAATTGCAAAGGGATTGTTTTCAGTATGATTATTTCAAATTTGAGTTAAAACAAAATCTGATTCTGATCTACAGTTCAAAGGAAGCTATGCTTTCTGGTAACAGCAAGCGCTCTGAAAGTTCTTTTTTTTTTTAAATCTATATGAATTCCAAATCATCTTGCACTCTACTTAATGGCAATCTAGAAAAATATTGCTAATGCCAAAAATTACCTCTTTCACCATCTCCTTGACCCGTCTCAAGGAACCAAGAACTCCAACATGAACTTCTTTTCCTTTTCTTAGTACACGAATTCCACAATCTTTCATAAATTTTCCCTCTGTTACCATGCATCCAGCAACGCGGGCACTGCCACTACTAAATACAGCTCGTACTTCTGCAGAACCTATTGGCAGTTGTTCCTGCCAAAGAAAAAGCAACATTAATTATTACCACTAATCATAGCTAACAGTAATCAACGTTTACCGGAAATGTCAACAAAGTATACCAGATTAGTCTATGAGATGCAGAATTAGAATTTCAGTAGTAACAAAATGTTTAATGAAAACTATCAGAAAGCAAAAATAATGGCTGGGGAATACTATAGTTCCTCTTAAGATGCGAGGCTGATAAAATCTCTTGTCACTATTTTTCTCCCCATGAATTCCACTTCAGCCTTGAGGTTTGAGAACAGCAGAAAATATCAAGTGAAAACTATACAGAAAGATCAATGAAGATACATTCATCTCACAAGGTCTCTCTTCTATAAATGCATTCCACGTCTAAAAGAAGATCAACCACCACAACTCCTTGGAACCCCATTAAAGCCAGACACATGAAAGATGTGCTATTACAATATTTTTGTAGTCCCCTTGCGGTGAGATAAAACTTAAATGAAATGAGTTACCTCAACAGGGTCCAAGAGTCCCTCCATTGCTTTCCGCACATCATCAATAAGTTCATAAATAACTTTGTAAACCCGAACTTCAACATTTTTATTATCCGCATACTTCTTGACTGCACTGGGTGCTCTTACATTAAATCCAAAAATAATAGCTTTGCTTGCAACAGCAAGGTCAACATCACTGGTGCTCACATCACCAGGCGCATGCAGTAGGAACTTGAGAGTGATGTTGTCTTGAGGAAGCACATGCAAGGCTTGCCTCACAGCTTCTAGGGACCCCTAGTCATCATTTAAAATTGCCTTAATTGCAGATCAAGTTAACTTCAAACAACACCATTGAGCAAAAATGCAACAATTTCATAATCATCATTTTCTTATCATGTGGTTTTTAGTTTTTACTTGAACTGGGGCTCTTAAACTCGAAGCAAAGTTATGCAGCATACAGATATAACCAGGCTAATCCATGTCAAATATCAGAAATAACTAGAATAATTCCAAGATATTCCTATAGCCAGGAGACACCTAGTATCTGGCATGACACATTAAAAGATAAAAGTTTGATAATTATACATAACTGGCATTATTAGATAGAGAGCATCATATGATTCGAAAACAAACCATTAAAAAGGCAGGCATTCAGATTATTGAGTCCAAAAAGTAAATCTAGATAGCTCATAGATGATTAGATGCTAGCTTGCAGTATTATGAATATATATATCATAAGAAACCTCAGTCAGACAGAAATTTTGTTTGAGCATATTTATCAATAACTCATACTATAGTCATCTTCTACTACGTACACGGTACACTAGGTCCTAAAGCATATACATACCTGAACATCAACCTTCAGTATGATATTGAGTTGGTGCAAATCTAATCCAGCATCCTTTCCGGCTGAAAAAGCAGAAGCAAAAGAAGAAAGTGTAACTTTTCCATCACCTGCTTTTTCCATTAAATGCTCGTTTCTCAAATACTCTGCGTGTGACTCTGCTCTTTCTCTAGCAACATCAAGGGAGCCAACAACCTCAAACTCATCACCAGCTAAAGGAACATTATTCAATCCTATTACCTGCCAAATTGTTGAGGAGGAACATAATTAAATATTCCTAGAAGTTTAAAACATCAAATTCCCACATAGTGTATAGGTTAAGAAAGTGAGAGGAAAGTTTATGAAATTAAAAAATTGAGCAAAGTGCTCCTGGCTCCACTAAATTTGATTTATATAGAAGTGCAATCTGGAATTACATACTAAATAGGTCAAACTTCAAAGAATGAAACAACTTATGCTAGATGAAACTAAAAATATGACTAGGCAATGCATGCCTATCTAAAGTTCAAAAAGGTTGCTAAGCTCAGCTAATAGTGTCAATTTGATAAAGGAATACCTATTTTAGTGATTATAAGAAAATGTCAACTATAGATGGATTCCAATTTATGTAATATGGTCATCATATAGGTAGTAGATTAGTACCATGTATTATAGGATTTTTATGTGCATTTATCTATCAAAACTTATATAACCAGTAAATTACCTGCACTGGAATAGAGGGTCCTGCTTCATCAACCTGCTTTCTGTTATCATCAAATAGAGCCCGCACCTGAAATTTGCAAACAATGAATTCTGTCAGCATTAAGCGACAAACAGAGAAAGAACGTGGATCTTGGTTTCATACACAAACCTTTCCGAAAGCTTCACCACAAACTATTATATTCCCTCTTCTGAGTGTTCCATTTTGCACAATGAAAGTAGCTATAGGCCCCTTGGATTTATCGAGCCCAGCTTCAATAGCTATTCCTTTTGCATTTCTATGTGGATTTGCCTTCAATTCTTGCAACTTAAAATCGAAAAGTGATGAAGAAACTTAGTACCAACCCAGGAATAAGAAACAGCATAAACAATTACATTCAAAATTGACAATATGCTCATCAATTAGAACCTCGGAGATTACCTTGGAAATAAGCATGTATATAGTCATAATAACAATCAGTATAACTGGAAATTACCTCGGAAATAAGCATGACTGTTTCAAGAAACTCGTCAACATTCTCCCCTTTTAGAGCGCTTATCTGTCAAAGAACACTATATGAGGATTCCAGCATCATAGAGTCAACCACTTTTTTCTCTTAAAACTGCAAACTGATTCACAAAGTTATAGTTTTGTTACCTTAACCATTGGAATGTCACCACCCCATTCTTCAGGCATCAGGCCAGCTGAAGAAAGATCTTGAACAACTCGATCTGGATTAGCTCCATCCTTATCTATCTACATTGATGGGACAAAAGAAATTATAATTCCTCCAAAACAAAAGGTAAAATCGGAACTGAACAATAATGCCAATTTGAAGATACCTTATTTATAGCTACAACAATTGGCACCCCGGCTGCCTTGGCATGAGCAATAGCCTCATTTGTTTGAGGTTGGATCCCGTCATCAGCTGCAACTACAATGACAGCAATGTCTGTCACTCTAGCTCCACGTGCTCTCATTGCTATAAATGCCTGCAGAAGAGATTCAACGATCAAGATATAGCTTTTACAAGGATTCAACAATTTTACCAATGAACATCACCTGAGACACTCTTTTGAAACCTTGTAAAGCATATACAGAATAATCACCAAAAAGTATAGTAATAAGCTACCGAGGCTTTACCTCGTGTCCAGGAGTATCAAGAAACACACATGTTTGAGTCTTCCCGTCAATTGGAACTTGAACCGTATATGCTCCAATTCCTTGTGTAATCCCACCAGCTTCAGCTGCTACAACCTAAAGTATATAAAAGTATAATTCAATTCCTTCCAACTAAATGTTATAAATGAGAATTTATTTTAGTAAATATAGCTCAATCATCAACAACAGCAACCTGTTAAGCATACCTTAGTTTTCCGTATATAATCTAAAAGTGTTGTCTGCACAAGGAAACAAAAAACTTAGTTGGAGCTTGCAAGGAATTGCACACTCTACTAAAACAATCAACAAATTGGTTAACCTTTCCATGATCAACATGCCCCATTATTGTCAATACGGGAGGTCTATATTCTAGTTGTTTTAAATCATCTTCATCAAGAATTTTCTTCTTCCTTGCCATGTCCTCCATCCTGACAGGGACAGCATCAATGACTTCCACCTCATAATTTTTACATATCATCTTCACCATTTCTTTGCTCAGCTTTTGCACACCATCCGGCCTTATTCCCTTTGCATACATATACCCAAGAATTTCACCTTCGCTGATGGCCAAGTTGTAAGCCAGCTCTTCAGTTAACATTCCATCTTCACTAACTTCCATTATTTCCACCCGAACAGGTGCAGCATCTCTAGCAGCCTGGAGTCTAGCAGCCTTACGACTTGCTTTACTCCATTTTCTACCTCTCCTGGTAGCAGCAGCACCAGGAATTGATACATTAAATTCAGATGAGTCATCATCAGGAATACCACCCTTGTCAGCAACCATACGTTTACGAGGTCCTCCAAATGGACCGCCCTTCTTTCTGAATTCATCTCTAAACTTAGCAGTTGCAGGTCTCTTCCCCGGCTTTGGTGGGGCTACAACCGCTTGAGCAATCAGAGGATCAACCACTGGCTTCTTAGCAGCAAATTTGTCAATTAATATTGGTTTCCGCAGTTTAGGTTTGGATCCAATATCAGTTTCATTGACAGCAGGTGCCTTTGCGGCCGGACTTACACCCTTGATGATTACAGGTTTTTTTATAGGAGGAGGAGCAACAGAAGGTTCCTTCTGTAAATTTGCTTCTACCCTCTTAGGTGGCTGAGATGATCTCAAGGGCGTAACAGTTTTAGAGGCAGTCACTCCTCCATCCATTCTACGTTCCTCAAAAACTTTTTGCACAGCAGCCACCGGATTAGTCCTCCTCCAAACACTCTTCATAGTCTTAGACTTGCGAGTCGTGCTTTGGACTGATTTAATCGGTATAACATTCTTTTGGTCAGTTCGTTCATCAGCTGGAGGTTTGTTAGCAGAGAGACTGACCTTCTTACTAGTTTCTAGTCTCTCCGCCTTCTCCAACACCTCCCCTAGAGACTCAAACACCCTACTCATCTCCTTCTCCTTATCTACCATTCTCTCGTAATCTGAATCTTCAATACGCCTCTTCTCATCCCAGGCCATATTTAATAAGGGGTCTACCTTTGACCCCGATTTCAAAACTGGCTTGGGAGCTGCTATAAGAAAAGAATCATCTTCATCATTGTTTTTACTACCTCTAGAATCAAGAAAAATGGCCCCTTTTTCCGCGATGTAATTAGTAGTCACAAAATGCTTACAAACACCGCCGTACTTCCACAGCTTCCCACTCTGAAACTTCCTAATACAACCCCCATTTCTCCCAAAAGTAACACTCCTAACTAAACAAACACAACTATCAAAATTGCAAAAAGAAATGGTATTCGCACTTCCCAAATTGAGCGAAGAAGAAGCTAAAGAACTCATAGCTTAAGTAGATATATCCCCCACCATCCGAGAGTCGACCAGAAAGAGAACCTCAATTTTTTCCGAAGCGAATTCAATATTCAACCAATCCTCATTTCCGATATACCAAAATTCAGCAGTATAATTAAATTGAGCAACCGAAATCAGGAAATAGTTGCGGCTGCTCACAAAAACAACAACAATATCCCCAGTGTGCAAAAGAATCGAAGATTATGTATTTGTAGACTGTAGAGTAGGAAACAAACCCCTATTTGTAGTTGTATATATGCCGCCGGGAACTGTTCAACAGAAAAGCGACGAAATGCAGAAATTTTTTGGAGTACAAATAAATTGATAAGGCTCCGTTTTCACCGAATTACTCATTTTAATATTTTATTTACTAAATTTTATTTATTTATATTATTATTCTCCAACTATATTTTATTATTCGGCACATATTTGAAAAAGGACATCTATATGTTATTACATATTATACTTAATAATTCCAAGTTTTTTTTCTGTATAACTAGAAATTTTTGCCCGTTCAATGCACGGACATCGCACACAATTTTATTTAAAAGTAATAATAATAAATTACTTTTTGCAAATTAAAAATATTTTCAAAAAATATATTTTTCTAAAAAATACAATGCATAAGATTTTCATAAAAGTATATATATTTATGGCCGTGCATTGCAGGATAAAATAATAATTTTGGTAACCACCCCCTTCTCAAAAGTCTCCCAACTCTTGCTCCCTAACAAATGGAATAACAAAAAATTATGTATAAAATGGATAAACCAAGTGAAATATGTCCCACAATTCAAACAACAAAAGAAGAACGATTGAGAAAAAGTCACATTAGTAAGTCAACACTCCGAAAAATCAAAACTTCATAACAAAATATCATCTAAAAAGAAGTAGTAATATGAAATGAGAAAAAATGAATCAGATAGATATTATGATGATCACAATTTTGTCTGATGAGGTAGATAGATGTCCTTCTTCCAATCCCATAGAGAAAAGAGACCAAAAGGAAAACTGATGAGGTGAAATAAAGCAACCTCTTTACAGAAGTGTGGAGATAAATACTCGGTAAAAATTCTGAGATCTTCCTGCAAAGATTCTACATTTATAATAAGCATGAGTGACGTACCCCATGGATTGAACTTGGTAATTTGATGAGCATAACTTAGAGACTTGAGGAGAAAGAAAAGAAGGGTTCGAAGGAAAATAGAAAAACAGACCTGCTCTGGAAGTGCAATGGATTATAATTATCATTGTGATTGGGCATGCTACAACCAGAACTGGATATCATCGAATAGTTGAAGTCATAGTACAACAAATTTGGATTAGAACATTGTGAGACCTTTTAGCCTACTGTTGGTCCACAAATATGTAAGAAGGAAGAAGCTCCATGAAGTGCATGATCATCATTGGTTGACAATGCATTAAGTTCTTATATTGGCAAGCATTCTCCTCGTTTAGACCTTTCACACATTCGGCTGTTATGACATCAGCATTATATGATTGTTAAAAATTTATTTTAATCAACACCTTTTATTCTTATGGTATGTAGTTAAATGGTAAAACATCTCAACCAAAATTTATAAGAAATTCGCAAATCAAAACATAAAATTAGAAATTCAGAAAATTAAACATCTAAAATCACGAATTCAGAAATTTGGAAAATTCAATCTATATCATTCACAATTTGCAGGTACCTGAATCTTTTGGGGAACAATTTCTCCGGCGAGATTTTGCCGAAAATCGATTATTTCCAACAGATATAAACCATAATCATCACCGAAAACCTTATTTGCAGCCCCATCCTTCCTACTTTGGACAGTATCACTACTTTGAAGAAGCTTATTCATGCCTACAACCCCTTCAATCCTACTGGACGACTACAACCTCATAGGAAGCAAATGCAGAAGAGGATTTGAAATCCAATAGGTTTGCTTCTTTTATCTTGGAGAATTATTATTGTTATTATAAATTTGCGGTTTAATACTCAGAATTCAGAAGTAACTTTTCATGAACAGAAGCGATTTTTTATGTACGGTAACTGCTCTCTCAATAGTAACCGTCAAAACCTTCTTTTTATATATTATATTGATTATTCATTTATTTAATTTATAAATATATTAATTAGACAGGCATTGATATTGAAAACTATTCATCCTAATTCATAAAACACTGGTATATATTATTATAATCCAAGTTATATCTCATAAAATTGTATAACAGTCAAAGAGAGAAAAAAAAAGAAATCAATAATAAGTCGAGTTCTAAGTGTTTCATAACATTTAATAAGTCACGAATTCTAAGTGTTTCATAACATGTTTATGTGATTTAACGCTAAGGTAGTTCAATTTAAAAGAAAAATCATTTAAGAAGACAGGTTTATTTAAGTGTAGGGGGTGTTTGGTTGGAAAGATTATTTAGGATTTAGTCTTAGATTAATTATCATGGATTGTTCGGTTGGACGGATACGGCCCGTGATTCAATCTCGAGATAGTGTCACATAGGATTAGTCATGATTTGTGTGTCTTGGCCTTACCCCTATGACTAAATTAATCTCAACTAATTTCGGACCAATTCAATCTCGAATAATCACGGACTAATTTAGTCTTAATAACCGAACACCCCCACCTTGAGAGTTGAAAGACATCACATCATAAATTTATGATATGATGTAGCATCATTATTGTCTTCTACACTTATCCCCAAGGTTTGTTTTCTTCGCGCAGAAATAAAAGGATTACCATTTTAGTAAGGCCCCAAACCCCAAGGTCTTCTTTGCTCAAAAATTGATAAGGAAAAAAAAATAGTACTAAAAAGATCATGTTTTTGTGAAACTCAAACGCGAAATCTTTGCTAAAGGTTCAATCTTTTCAGTACCCAAGCATATAATCTCCTCAAAGAAAGGGATATAACGAAAGAAAGATCAATCATGAGTGAAGGAAAAAAGGAGAGCCATGAGCATCTACCACCGCAACCGCCACCGTATGGAACATTCCAAGGCGTAGCCAACCACCCTCCACCGACGGCGATGGGCTTCCCTCAGCCCGCTCCGCCGCCTGGCCTTTCTGGAGTTCCGCCGCCTCCAGATCACCACTACGCTCACGGTTATCAAGCTGTCCCAGGTATATTACTTACTCTGATTTTCTGTTTTTATTTATCTATCTCTCGGATGTCGATTTTCAGCTCACCCTTCAAGAAATAGCGGTGTGTAATTTGTCGAGATCAATGAGTTGATCAAATTTACACTTGATCTGTACCTGTGTGTATGGATCCTACTTCTGTATTTGGTTTGGGTTCTTTTATTATTTTTATTTAAGTTTATGAGCTCGGGCTGCTGAAGTTTGGATTAATTGACAAGATCTGTAACCAAAATATGGACGCAAATATGCTTAAGCAAGAGAGCCTAAATATTGAATTTTGAGATCTGGGTTTCAGCTGTTGTATAATGATAGTGGAAAGTACAAGGGAGAATATGGATTTGAGTTTCGTGCAACAGTTTCATCTACTAATTCTTCTTGTAGTCATATAATGCCATTGTACTGCTTAATTTTTATAATATAATGCATTTCTGTATGGATGAAGGCTATGCTGCTGTTGCAACTGGAAGGCCTGTAAGGGAACGCCGACTTCCTTGCTGTGGAATTGGCCTTGGCTGGTTTTTGTAAGGATAACCTTCCCTTATTCATCAATCAATTAAGCTGCAAAATGCATGAGAATTCCCACATTAGCTACACATTCAGAAACTAATATGTTTGAAGAAATGATTCTTCCATTGAGAAATTCACTGTTTATGATTGAGGTGAGGTCGTATTGGGATGCAATATTAATTGAGATTTTCTCGAAATGGTCTTTTCCTGCTCGGGAGTCGGATGCAGAACTTATGAGTATAGCTGTATAGGTCTTGCAAAGATAAACAGTATCAGGAATCACTGAATCAGAATACTTCAGTATAGTAGTTCCTTGAAAATTGGACTGGCGCTTAAGTTTCGGTTAGGGAAGTATTTCCCTACTGGTTGCTGCTACAAGAAAGTTTAGATATCCTATAATACGGCTTAAATGTGTTACTTTTCTCTTTTAAGTAGAAGACTGTGTTATTCTGTCACGTTAAAAATGAACTCTTCAGTTCTGTACATGGACAAATGATTTTATATGCTTGAGATGCGATTTCATGTACTTTAGTCATGGCTGAATTTGGTGCATCTGTAGGAGGAACTACCTTGTCTAACTGCACTTAATGTCTTCTGTCCCTTTGCATTCTCTATTATTTTTGTTCCACCTTGCTTGAATTTATAGATAACTAGTTAATTACTTTTCTGAATTATTAGTAAAATATACTCCATCTATTTTCTTGAAGGTTCATCATTGGATTCTTCCTTGCTGCAATTCCATGGTACATTGCAGCATTCTTTCTACTTTGCTCCAGAATTGACCCTCGCGAGAAACCAGGATATGTTGCTTGCACGGTCGCTGTAAGTATTCTGATTTAATTTTAGCTTCTCAGCATACTTTAAGGTTGGGTTACATTAACCTTTCATTGCTTAGACAAGCGATAACTCCAGGATCTGCTTTCATTCTTTCTCAGATTGATGTCATAATTCATGCTCTATGCATTACTAATAAGATACCAATTCCAAAGTGCTTGTGCAATATCTGTTTGTTTCTCGATATATCAAAATAAGAATTAACCCCAGTTGGATCCAAGTCATTCAAATTGTAAAAATTGGGCTTTGAATATTACACTCACCCATCAACACGAGCAACTTAAGACGCGATAGGGAGCTAGAAATTGAGGGAAAACATGCATAGAAAATCAGTACCTGGGGAAAAAGAAAAAAGTTACGGGGTGGTAACTGGTAACTGGTAACTGGTAACTTGTTATGTCATGCATATGAATATCACAAATACTAGGCATCCAAATCTATACTCCCTGCCTTGCTTATTATTATTGGTAACTAGAAAAGTTGCTTATACACCAAATACTGTTCTCTCTTTTCTGGTATATTTATTCTCGACACTTTTGCATAGGCTGTTGTGGCTGCAATTGCGACTGTCTTTGGATTGACGAGGATCGACAACTGATCTGATGATGAATCGAGTCATTGCCACGAAACAATCGCAACATACCTCTGAAAAACTTGACTGTTGTGTATATTTGAGCTCAAATAATGTTTCATTTGTATAATTATATATGTATGTTGTTTGTATTTGTATGCACTAGTATTTATATGGTTACTTTGTTTTGTGTAATCTTGTAGCAATTCTTGTGATTTGATATTTGTAAATTGGCGTCCTTATAATATGTTTGGAAAACCAATATGTTAATTAGAGCATTTTCAAATTATGCTAGTTTGTGTAGGTGGCATCAAGAATGAATGATCTTCTTATTGCACAATCTCAACTAGTATATACTTCTCCGTCCCGCTATTACCGCTTGTTTCTTTTTTGCACGTAAAATAGTTAATAGTGTAAAAATTGAAAAAGAAATGGGTTCACTCATTTTATAGAGTAATTTTGTGTCATTTTTAGTTGGACGAAGGCAGTATCAATTAAAAAAAAAAAAAGTCAAATGCCAATAGAATTTGCGGGTTGTCCATCGAGAAATGAATTTCGTTGCATCAAACATGTGCATGTAATATGCTTTACTTTAATTTATTTCATTCAATGTGAGAAAATACATTTAACTAGTAGAGATTGACTGTTTTATATTTGTGTTCCAACCCTTTTTTTTTTCAATAAGAAAGAGTATATATCATATTTTATTCTAATTAATATTTTTTAATTTAAAATTTTAAAAATTATATATCATATTTTTGAATTTATCAACACTAAAAAAAGTATATTAATTATAAATTTAGAGTCAATAAGAAAGAGATCTAGTGAACTAATTTCACGTGCTAGGGAGTTTTAATTGCACTAGTTAGGATTTAGATATCAACTATTCCGTATACTAAGTTTCTTCTCATTTTGTCATTTTAGTCCATTCCATCAAGTTTCTTTCCATTTTTTTCTATTTTTGGCAACTCATTCTTCACTCACTACACTTTAACGTGAGTCTTATTATCCATTTACAATACTTTACACATCATCTAACTATTTGTGAGTCTCATTCTCCACTCACTACACTTTATTCTTATTTTAATCTTTACCAACTAAAGTCAATTTATTTTATTAAAACTCGTGCCGGATCAAAATGAGAAAAATATTTGTGGACGGAGGGAGTGAGTAATTTGAACCGGGAACAATATGAGGGTCATCTAAATTGATTTATCAACGTCTTTTAAATTAATGCATGTTGTTGGGAATGTCAATTAGACAGAGCCACTCATCAGTTACTACATATTGATGTTATTGTTATCAGTCATTAAATTCTTCAGTTGAACCGACATATATAGTCTCGGACATCAACCTATTATTATGGGAACAAATGCACATGTTAATAAACATCTTTTAAATTATTTTGTTGAGAACGTGAATTAGACACAGCCACTTAGTCACTTGTGATGTTATTGTTACGCGATTCATTTTTTTAATATATAGTAAGTGGACTTATTTACTTTATACACACAATATAATTAAATACGATAAATTAAGTAGACTAAATTCTGTTGAGAAATATTTATAAAGGTTTTGATTTAAATTTCAAAACGTCATATGAAAGATGTATTAAGTCCAAAACTGAAATATGGTCCTTAGTCTTATTTTAGAACTCATATGTTAAGGAGTTTAGTTTGTAGATACAGTCACCCTAAAGATTCAAGACTGAAGTACTTAGACCAACACTAAAGTTTTCAACAACTCAGTTTATAAGCCAATACTGAAGGACCATATCTCTGAAATCCAGTCCTGAAACATTGAAGTATGAAGATCTCCTTCTCTGAAGCTTTGCACTAAAACTTAAAGCCATTGGAAGCTTGTCACTGAGTGTTACACTACTTTTTATAGACATTTTCATTCTTGGAAAAGATCTCAGTAGGTAAAGCAAATCTTTCACTACAAAAAACACATTTTCTAGCAACGGAATGGTGACGGAAAATTTTTCCGTTTCTAAATTTTAACGGATTAACAACGGAATTGTTATGGAATTTTTTGTTCAATTTTAGTAACAAAATTAGTGACGAAATTATCCATTATTAAAATTTGGTAACGAAATTTTCTGTTACAATTCCGTTACTAAAATTGAAAAATTCATTTTAGAAACAGAAATTCCGTTACAATTCCGTTGTTATATAGTAATGGAATATATTCCGTTGTTAAATTTTTTTAGTAACCATCAATATTACTACGGATAAATCCGTTACAATTCCGTTACTAACATCTTTAATAACGGAATTTCTTATTTTAGTGACGGAAAAATTCCGTTGCTAAATAAACTTTTTTTTGTAGTGTTTCCAGATCTCAGTAGGTGAAACAAATCTTGTTGCAGACACCAAAAATGGTAAAAATGACGATGACTCCAACGGGAAGAATTTCAAATGCTACGGACGAATCTCTCTCTCTCTCAACGGATCTATTCTTGTGAGTTCCTATAAATACCTCACTACTTCGAACGCTTCAAACACTGGTTACCAAGCTTTCATACGCATTTGAGCTCTCAACTCTCTCAAGCTTTCTATCGCTCTCAAACTTTCAGATCTTAGAACACTTAAGTTTTCCTTATAATCCTCTAGTGTGTTCTTAGCGATACAATTTGTACTCGAAGAATAGATTTAGCTTTAGATTTAGTGTTTATTAGCTGAAAGTGATCAGAATCCACTGTACATCAAGGTTGATCACTGTAAGACACTCCATTAAATTGAAATCCCTTTGACTCATATTGATACTTGTGGATGTAAGAGTTTTTATCTCCGAACCACGCAAACCAAACACTTGTGTCTTTGCTATTTACTTTTAGTATTCTTATTCTTTAACGTTATATTGCATAAATTGAATATTGATTAAGTGCAAACTTGAACCATAACATTTAAGATTTCTGATAAACAAGTAAGCCTTTAAAACCACCACTTCCGCCTATACTTAAAATATTAGTCCATCAGTCAAACACTAAGTGTAGACTAAAGGATTACTATCTAAAGTTAACTCTTTGCTGAGGCTACATCACTTCAGATTTGAGCTCACACTGAAAACCTTTTTAATCTAAAAGAAATTTAAAACAGGTGTATTCCCCATACACCTGAATACTAGTTTCGGGACCAACAAACTCTACTCAACATATGATACAATATAACACAAGTCAACTATTTTTATAAGAAGCATGTGGAGTGAAATTGGGTAAGAAAGTCGTTAAATATAAGATTTGAATAACATAGTAAAATCTCAAGTATTTATCCAGTGTTTGTAAATAAGAGACAAAGAGCAGTATAAGCATTAATTATCAGTGGTTGGGGCGTGTTAGAAGGAAGCGGTTGAAAGTGGATATCATGGAGGTTGTTATACAACATGGACGTAACCTCTCATTTATGGTTACCAAAATGGCTGTTGCCCTTGCAATAGGCTGCATTGCATGCATGTACAATTAAAATAAAGGATATCAAATTAAACACCAAATCATATATATATAAGAAGAAGAAGACGAAAAAAATACATCAATCTTAGAGGAATTAAGTATGAAAATGAAAGAAGACAAACCTCATGATTTGGTAGCTTGAAGATTTGGTACTCAAAATAGAGTCGGGCCGTAGAATAGTCATATATCCTCAATTTTATCAAATATCTGTCTTTTGCCTTTCAATAAAAGAAATAACAAATCAGGAATAATTATATTCTCGAAAGTTTTATGGGTCACGTTCGTAAATAAAGATAACAAAAATATTCACTTAAAAATAAAAAATACTTACATTACATGATAACATAAATAATTTTTTCTCTTATAATTCAAATTATTTTGTGAAATTACATGATAGAGCACATCATCAATTTTTTTTTGTGCTTATGTAAGTGGGTATATTTTATCTTTTATTTTTAAATATATTCTTATATTTATTAAAGTGGATTTATTTTTTACCCCAATTAAAAATCCAGTAGTAAATTTCAAGAGAAAAGAATGATATTTTATTACTTTACCAACACTTAGACTTTGCTTGGTGTCTAAGTTATGATACTATCATATTATCTCATGTTAATTATTATAAAATAATTATATAGTAATTAACATGAGATGATATATCATAAATAGATCTAGGTGAACTGATGTAGACCTTAACTACAAGAAATTAAAGAAATTACAATCATAAATGTTATTTTATTCGGATCCAAAATTATTTAATTCACATGATTGATGAATCATCTCAAGTGTATTGTTAAAATTATTTTATTCTGGATTTGGTAAATCAAAATATAAAAAAATACTACTCGCTCTGTCCCGTTAAATGTGATCATGTTGTTTTATTAATGAGCCATACATTTAAAAGTGGTCACTTTCCAAAAAAAAACAAAAATTTACTTTTAAAATACATCACTACTATTTTTTTAAAACACAATATTTTACTTTTTTAAATTTCGTGTCGAACTCCTTGTGGCCGTATTTAGCGGGACGGAGAAAGTTAGATAGATAAACATGAAGAGGGTTCACAAAAAATTCCAACCTTTAATGGTGCAATATATTTGATTGAAGCCTCAGACACCGCTAACTTTATAGAAGCATCAAAACCAATCTCACCAACCAGTTTGTGTGTAGCTGCTCCATCACCATATCACAACTTATAAATTACTACTCCCTCCGTCCCACCAAAGTAGTCCCCTTTGATTATAATACTACACTCATTTCAATATAATAGGGGACTACTTTCGTGGGACAGAGGGAGTAATAAATAATCCCAAATAATTATATATGTGTGTGCAGGGAAAGATCTACTTACAGCCTGCACTAGCTTCAGCTTCGTGCAAGCTCAAATTTTTAGTTATATATATACATATATATATATATGTAAGATCCAATACAATATTAACTCACTACAAAAAAATTTGTGCATATATGAAATATAGTGCTTTTGAAAATTTGTTTTTTAGGTCACCCAACTGTGAATTCTGAATCTGCCCATGTGTGTGTGTGCATGTATAGTATGTAGATGCAAGTTAAAAGCTTGTAAAAACTTCAATGGCTAGACTATGCATGCATGCTTGCCAAAAAAAAACATAAAAGCTAAAACATATTTTATATATGAAAATGAGAAATTAAAATGAAATTTCAAAGTAGGGGTTATTTTTAGATAGATATATCCCACTGGCCACCGGGTTCCTCCACTAAGTGGAAGACCCGGGTTCGATTCCCTTTGGGAACGAATTTGAAATTTGGAGTTATAAGGTGGTTTGGTGATTAACCTTGGAGTGTTTGGTGGACTAACTACTAACAATTAACTTATTCCTTTCAAAAATAAAAAAAATAAAAATAAATAAATAAATAAACTTCAAATAGTGAAACTTGATAACGAAATGAAATCATGTTAGAATTTGTATATATGAAAAGATGAGTGGATGCATGAAGAAGTCTAATGATCTACTAGTAATTATTACCATATTCCCAGTAATTAGAATAAATGCTAGATCAATTATTACCATATTCCCAGTAATTAGAATAAATAGCATTATTCACAACTCCGAACTGATCCAATTCATACTCACGAACTTCTTCTTCCATTTCATAAAACCAACTCATCCTGCACCAATCACAACTTTTTAACTTCCACTAATTCACAAATTTATTACAACTTTATATTATATATTCAAACTACACAAAAAGAAAAAGTAAATAAAAAAAGAAGAAGAAGAATTTATTCAAAGATATCAATTAAGTACCCTTTTCCACTTCCAGCTTTATTATTAACAGCAAGGCTTACAAATATCCTCACCGGCGGAAACCACCGCTGTAAAAGCGGATAGCGCCTCTTAATCACTGATGGCGGCGGCCGCCGGTGGACGACGGGAAAGCTCGTTGCCGTTTGTGTGGTGATCATGTTAGTTAAACAACTCTGCAACATTTTCTTTCAACTTAGATTGTATTATGTTTCTAAATTATTGATTAAGAAGGTTAAATTTCATTTAATGATAAATATAGAGTTATTAAGAGTTTGTAATTGGCTAGGGTGCGCTAATCAATGATATATTTATTTAAAAAAGTTAACTAATTTAAAGTTATTTTCCTTAGTTATTTCAAATTGGAAGATACTAATATACTACTCCCTTCCTCCCACTAATTTTGACACGTTTTCCTTTTTGGGACGTCCCACTAAATTTGGAACACTCCAAAAATAAGAAAAGTTATATCTTCAAAAAGGTGTGGACCCTACTACATTTATAACTTTTACAGTACTATTTTATATACACTCCTTAATAATTGTGTCAGATAAAAAAGTGACAAGCTTAGTGGGACGGAGGGAGTACTTTTTTCGATCTAGATTCAGCTAGAAAGATTATATTAATTATCAACTATTGGTACTGTTATCAAATATTTTAGTATGTCTTGGCATCATGAAAAGAAAAAAAAATAGCGAAGTCTTCCATGCATTCATAAGGTGGTGGTTTCTGTTTGCCTCTATGTATTTGTGAAGCATTTTCGATGAGAAGAAAGGACGCTTTCAAAGGCAAAAGGCCATGAGAAAATATCGTCTGTGATCCATGGATCTCTGATTGGAAAACCGTATCCAAGCTCCGTGATGGTTGTGACACAGATGAATCCGTCCAATTGAGACTAAAGTCCGACCTTGCAATAGCGTTTTTCCTTAGTTTGCCTTGAAATCAATCGGGCTAAGAAGAGTCAACCGTGGATTCCATACGGGTGAGATTCTGAAATCTACTATTCAAGAGGGGTAAATTCTCTTCCAATTCGAGGCTGGGTGGTATCGCCCAACAAGCACCCAATTAGGGGTGAGCAAATGTGTGGGATCCGGACCGACCTGTTAGGATCGAAAACCCAATTTTTTTTAAACTGTGGACCAACCTGGACCAAGAAACTCTCTGGACCGACCCAGACCCGAGCTCCGGGTTCGGCCCAACCCGGAAAAAAGTTAATTCATATTTTTTATTTCATGTTATATATATTACTTTTTTAATATTCACCAACAATTGTTGAAAAAATAATTATATAATTAAACATATCATAGTATTAAATATTCTCAATTCACAATAAAAATATAAATTAAAAATTAATTTATAACATAATAATTTGTTAATTCAACCCCAAGTTCATAAATAAAAATAAGTGTAAAAATATTTTATATGTTTCTTATTAAAAATAAAAAATATATATATATTATTTGTATGGGTCAGTTCTGGGTAGGGATGGGCATGGGCCGGGCTGGGCCGGGTTTCTACCTGCCCAGGCCCGGCCCAAGGTTGCTGTAATCTGGCCCGGCCCAGGCCCGTGGCCCGGGCGGGCCAAAATATCAAGCCCA
>JAPKLX010000015.1:947879-987886 GCA_026898415.1 Leonotis leonurus | reverse complement strand
GTAATCAAGAAGCCCCCTCAATCTAGCTTTAGAGACTATATTTATAGGTAACTAGTGGCAGTTACGGCGGATCCGAGATCGTGGGGCGCTAAATCCGGGATCGTGGGCTGGACTGCTGGGCTCTTGGGCCGAGCTGTTGGTCTCCGAGTTGCTCTTGGGCCGGGCTGTTGGTCTCTTGGGCCGGGGTCCGGTTACGTTTGAGCCTTTAGTTTTTATGTTGGGCCTGTTAGTGGGGCTAGATCCTATCACATCCCCCCCCAAAAGAAGATCATCGACGAAGTGAAGATCTGTGACGAGGTTAATGTTATTGCCGAAGTGAAGATCTCGACGAAGTGAAGATCTTGTTGCCAACGAAGTCGAGGTGGTAATTTTGTTGGAGTTGTGGAAGACAGCTGTTTGTGGAAGCCACGTGGGACACGCGTCGACTGCTTAGTGGTGCATATGGAGAGGCGGGATTTTGAAAAAGGCGGTTGGAAAAAGGCGGAAATGTTGCCTTTAAAAGCTTGCTTCGTACGCTCATAAACACTTTCTGCCATCTGCTTAAACCCTAGCTCCCTTTTCTGCAAAGTTCTTCAAAAAGCTTTCTGCCTTTTGCGTTTGCTGCCGTCGATCTCCATACCAGCAAACTTAACCGAAATTTTTGTGACAAGTAAGTAACCTCTTTTTCTTCATGGCTTCTTCTTCGTCTCGGTCTCCTATTGATTAGACATGGAGAACACAGAGGTTTCTCCCTCGCCGTCTAGGATTTTTCCGGTGAGGGTTTTCACCTGAGCTGCTATTCCTCCTGGCCTCGAGGTAATAGAATTTCCACCCTTGGTCGGATCAGACGCTGCCTTGGAGTATGCCTCTACCATGAGCGAGTCCCACATGTTGAACTTGGCTCGAAAATTTTTGTTTCCAGAGTCGGTAGAGATGGTTTTACCTCGCGTTGAGGATAGGGGTAGTTCGCCGCCCGTAGATTTTTTTACAGTTTACGAAGACTACCTTCACTTCGGTCTTCGTTTTCCTTTACACTGCATTTTTGTTGAGTTCTTAGAAATATTCTAGCTTCCTCTAGGCCAGTTAGCGCCGCCCTCCATTAAGCAAGTTATAGGGTTTTGTATGGAGGTCGGTCGCCGAGGTGGCTCGATGTCGATAGAGTCGCTGCGTAGGTTTTTCCGAGCTAAGCGCGGGCCTACGGGGTGGGTTTATTTATCTCCCATTAATAAATTTAAGTTAGAAACCCCGTCAAAGGTGACGAACTGGCAGAAGAAGTTCTTCTTCTGCCGGGCTGAGGGGGTGCCGTTGAATGCTTGGTCGAAGGCCAAGTTCGGGCCCCAGGTCACTGAGGATCCCGTCGGCGAGGTCGAAGTGGGCTTGATGGACCTCAGCTCCATTAAAAGGGACTACGCCGAGGCCGAGCTGTCGAGGTATGGGCTGAGCCCATACGGCACTTCCGCCGATATGGATTTGGGTGAGGTCTCGTTCTAAGTGCCGTGTTATGATGTTTAGCCGAGCTGGATGCTGATGTTCTTTCCTTTTGTATTTGCAGTGAATCCAGAAGCTCTTCAAGCAGCTCTGAAGAGGAAGAAGAAGAGGGCAAGGACTTCTTCGGCTGCGGAGGAGACGCCGCGCCGTGAGTCGGCGGAGAGGATTGTTGCCGACCTGCCTCCGCCTATCATTAATCTGTCTTCACCTCGGAAGGAGGCGGGAGGGAGGTCGGAGGTTCAGACCTCCGATCTGGACGCGCCTCTAAGGATGTCATTTCCCGAGGTGAGTGTAGGCTTACGTTTCCTTCCCTTTCTTTTCTTTTCCTTCCTTGTTTTGTATGCTGATATATCTAGTGCAGGAGGCGGATATGGCGATGGGTGGGTTGAAGGCCCTGGCGAACTTCGTCGCTGGCGGGGTCGAGCAGTTCCGGAGCCTGTCCGCCGAGCTCGATGCGGCGAGGGCCGAGGCGGTGAGGGCGGCGGACTAGGAGGCGAAGGCTCTCGCCTCTGCGAAGGATGCAGAGAGAAAGGCGGCCGAGCTGGAGGCCGAAGTCACCGACCTGAGGGCCGAACTAGCCGGGGAGCGGGAGAAGATGGCCCTTGCTGCTGCCGAGCAGGGCGGTGTGCTCCGGGCCGTCGCTGAGCGGATTTTCCGCTCCAAGCATTTCGGTAGTGCGGTCACGCAGTTGGTGGGCGCCATGAGTGCTCTGATTACTTCGGCAACAATCGATCGTATCGCTCTAGACTACCCGGACCTTGACAAGGCCAAGTACGGGTACGAGGCGGTGTCCGAGGATGATATGCTGCGGGAGTACGCGGAAGTGCTTGTGGAATGAACTTCGGCTGTCCCGGTGGTGGAGAGGCTGGCGCGGCAGAAGTCTCTTCTCTCGGAGAGGGCAGTTCGGCATTGCCCTGTAGATAGGGACGATAAGCTGGAGGCAGTTATTGCTGAACTGTCGAGGGACGCTGCCGGAGGAGGCCAGGAGGGCGGGGCCGACGAGCAAGAGGTCGGTGCGGAAGACTTGTAGTAGTTTTTTTTTTTTTTTTTTTTGTAGCCTTGTACTTCGTCGCCGCTAGGGCGGCGCTTTTCAACAAAGTATATAAAATACCTTTTATTGAATTGTGTCTGTTTTTGCTTTTGTAGCCTGCTCTTAACTTCTTCGACACTTCACAGTCTGAACAAGAAATATTTGCACTTCGTTGGGCTATGGAGGCTGCCGAAGTCGAAGCCTCGTGTTGGAAAAGCCGAGCTGCTAACATCGAGATCGAAGCTGAGGCGAAGCTTCGAGTAGCTCAGGAGAAGCTCGACGAAGAGCGTGCGAGGTTCTTAGAGCTCGAAGATAAGTTCAAACAAGCCGTGGATGACATCCAAACCTTTAAGGCCATGGTGGAGGAGCATACAGAGTACGAAGAACTTATCCATAAGAGCGGGCGGTTGACCATTTACGAGGTCCGGATGAAGATAAAAGATGTCCGTGCTCGGGTGAAGAAGTATTTAGAGAGGTACGGAGAGGACTCGTGGCAAGTCCGCGAACAGGAAGACGAACTTCTCCAACTCGGTTCCTTATATAAGACAGTTTTGAACAGGAAACCGAAGCTAAAGAGGTGGGTGCAGTCCAAGAATGCTCAGCTTGATTCGTCCTCGCAAGACTTTCTGGATGGGAATTTAGCGGGCGTGCACCCCCCCAGTGCGGCCTTAACCCGGGATCAAACTCAAGCCATAATGTCCCAAGGTGGTGGCCGACGTGTTTCGGGAGGCTGAGGTAGAGCTGCTCCTCCAGGTCGGGGCCGAGGGCGGGGCTTCGGCCGAGGTCAAGGGATGGCTTTTTTGGACTCAGTCCTCGGTCAGGGTGCTAGTTCGAGCTCGGGTCCGGGCTTTGTAGAGAAGTACCTTAGTTTTAGTAAACCTTCGGGCTCGGACCCTCCACCTTGATGTAATATTTCGTTCAAGTGAAATAAAGTTTTATTTTTATTACTCTTCTAAAGCTTTTCTCGATTGTATGATCAAGTTTGCTTCCAGATTGTGTAATGGCTAACTTGAATTCGTAGTTACCTCGTCTAATGCCGAAGTCAACTCTTTAAGTAGCTACTTCGTCTTAAGACTGAGTTGTGGCTTTCAAGCAGCTACTTCGTCTAAGGACGAAGTTGAGGCTTTTAGACAGCCATTTCGTTTAAGGACGAAGTTAAGGCTTTTAAGTAACCACTTCGTTTAAGGACGAAGTTAAGGCTTTTAGATGGCCACTTCGTTTAAAAGACGAAGTTGAGGCTTCCTTGTTTGTCGAATTTATCGATAGGAGTGGTCTCATTACGTGCGTTTAGGTGCTACTCCAAAGTTGGAGTTTTGCTTATTTTGACTCGAAATGACGTGTAAAGAATGTAAAGTAACATGGAATGAAAAATAACTATATCCGAACTATAAATAATATTTCTTCAAATGGGAAATGTGCCAAGTTTGGGGTACTGATTCCCCAGATAAATGAGCGAGCTTGTATGATCCTTTGCCGAGGACCTCTTGGATTCGGTAGGATCCCTCCCAAGTGGCTTCCAGTTTGCCGAGCTTTTCTGCCTTACTAACTTCATTATTCCTAAGTACGAGGTCGCCTACTTGAAACTGTCGATGCTTCACTCGGTTATTATAATACCGAGCTACTTGCTGTTTATACCGGGCTTCTTGTATATAGGCTTGTTCTCGTTTTTCTTCCAACAAATCCAAGTTAGTTCGAAGTCTCTCTTCGTTATCTTGGGAGGTGAAGTTAAGTGTTCGGGGGCTCGGTAAGCCGATCTCCACTGGGATTACTGCCTCGGTTCCGTAGATAAGGCTGTACGGAGTTTCTCCATGTGATGTCCGGGGAGTAGTTCAGTAAGACCATAGAACTTGGGGCAAATTTTCTGCCCAATCTCCCTTGGCCTTATCGAGGCGGGTTTTTAACCCTTTGACTATTGTTCGGTTCGTGACTTCGGTTTGGCCATTTGCCTGAGGGTGTGCCACCGAAGTGAATTTCTGCTGGATGTGGAGTTCGTCACACCATTCTCGGAATGTCTTGTCCGTGAATTGAGTTCCATTATCTGAGACAAGGACATGGGGTATGCCGAAGCGACATACTATATTTTTCCAAACGAAGTTTAGGGTTTTTTTACTTGTAATTTTCGCCAAGGGTTCTGCTTCTACCCACTTCGTAAAGTAGTCAATGGCTACTATAAGGAATCGCAGCTGGCCAGGAGCTTTCTCAAACGGGCCAACGATGTCTATCCCCCATTGCATGAATGGCCAAGGACTTTGCATGTTGGTCAGCTCGGTTTGAGGTATCCTTGTTACTACTGCATGGAGCTGGCACTTCGGACACTGCTTGACGATGTCGATTGCGTCTTGAAGTATGGTCGGCCAATAATACCCCCATCTCATGACCTTTCTAGTTAAGGCACGAGCTCCGATGTGACTGCCACAGGATCCTTCATGTACTTCACGTAGTACGTAGTTTGCTTGGTTGGATCCCACACACCTTAGAAGAGGTTGAAGGTACGACTTTCTGTACAGTACTCCCCAATCTAGAATGTACTTAACTGATTTGCTCTGAAACTTCCGAGCTTCGACCTTATCAGCAGGGAGTTCGTCTCTTTCTAAGTAATTACGAAGATGTGTCATCCAGTTTGGTTCGTCATCGGTCACCGTATTTACTTCGGCCTCGTCTATACTTCAAGTTTGTACTTCTTCCACAGGAGAGGTTGTGGATGATGATGCGAGTTTGCTTAGTGCGTCAGCTCGGTCATTATCACCTCTCGGGATTCGTATCAACTCGAAGTATGAAAAGCTTTGTTGTAGGGTTTTGACCTTATGAAGATATTTCTTCATCCGTTCACCTCGTGCCTCATATCTGCCTAACACGTGACTCACTATAATTTGGGAGTCACTGTGGATTTAGACAGCTCGTAGTTGAAGAGTTTGCGCGAGGCGAAGTCCGGCTATCAGGGCTTCGTATTCCACTTCGTTGTTTGTTGTCGGGAAATTGAACCGTAGAGCATAAGTGGTTTCTTTTCCTTCCGGACTAACGAGCAAGATTCCGGCTCCACTTCCTTTGTGGCCTGACGCTCCGTCCACATAGATTTTCCAACAATCTATTGGAGGTGACTTCGGTGTTTTCACTTGGATTTTCTCCTTAGCCGGTTCGGTGGGCTTCGGAGGTTCCACGAATACTGCTTCTACTAGGAAGTCCGCTAATGCTTGTCCTTTGATGGCCTGCCGAGGTGCAAAGGAGATCGTGTGTTCGCCGAGCTCTACTGCCCATTTGACAATTCCTCCTGAAGCTTCGGGCTTTGTGAGTACTTGCCGAAGTGGGAGGTCGGTCAAGACTTGTATTGGATGAGCATGGAAGTATGGTCGAAGTCTTCTTGCAGTATTTACTAGAGCGAGGGCGACCTTTTCCAGGGGTTGGTACCTCGTTTCTGGTCCTTTTAATGCTCGGCTTATGAAGTAAACAGGTAATTGCCGAGGTCCTTCTCGTACTAGGACTGCGCTTATTGATTCGTCCGAGGTGGCGAGGTATAAAGAGAGAACTTCGCCTTCCTTTGGGACGGATAAGGTAGGTAGATTTGCGAGGTACTTCTTTAAGTTTTCGAAGGCTAACTTGTGCTCGTCGTTCCACTCAAAGTTTGGAGCCTTCTTTAGAATTTTGAAAAACGGGAGTTGTTTCTCGGCGGCTTTAGAAAGGAAACGACTTAGCGCGGCTAGGCAGCCCGTCAATCTATGCACGTCGTGAATAGACTTTGGTACTTGTATTTCCTGGATAACTTTGACTTTCGCTGGGTTGACTTTTAGTCTTTCGCGAGAGACCCAACACCCTAGGAACTTTCCAGATTGGACCATGAAAATACATTTTCCCGGGTTTAACTTCAGGTTTACTTCGCGTAGCAGGTTGAAGACGACCTGGAGGTCGTTTAGGCAAGTGTCCACTTCCTTACTTTTGATGACTATGTCGTCGACATATACTTCGACAATCTGACCGATGTGAAGTTCAAATATCTTGTCGACCATCCTTTGGTATGTAGCTCCAGCGTTTTTTTAGTCCAAAGGGCATTTTCTTATAAGCGAAAATGCCGAAGTCCGTGACGATGGCTGTCTTTGGAGCGTCTTCGGTGCTCATGAGGACTTGATGATACCCTTTGTATAGGTCTAGGAAACTGAACACCTCGTGACCAACGAGGGCTTCAACTTTCTTGTCAATGTTGGGGAGAGGGTAGCAGTCCTTAGGGCAGTGTTTGTTGAGGTCGGTATAATCGACACACATTCGCCACCCTCCTCCTTGTTTCTTTACCATTACGGGGTTGGCCAGCCATGTCGGATATTTCACCTCGAACAGGATATCTGCTTGCTGTAGCTGGCGTACCTCGTCGTGGATCACCTGGTTTCTCTCGGCTGCAAAGGCTCGTTGCTTCTGCCGAACTGGCTTCACTTCGAGGTCAATGTTGAGGTGATGAGTGATGACGCTTGGTGATACCCCAGTCATGTCTAAGGGTGACCAAGCGAAGATGTCTCTGAATTCCCGAAGTAATCGGACAACTTGACTTCGGAGTTCGTTTCCTCCGACGAACCCTACCTTGACGACCTTAGACACGTCATCCTCGTATAGTACGACGTCTTCAACTAGCTCCACAGGAGGTGATGTCGATTCTATCTCGGGGTTCTGTAATTGCTATGCTTGAGGATGCTGCACTCCAGAATCTCGGAGTGCGACCTGCATGCACTCCTTAGCCTGTGTTTGGTTTCCTCTAAGCGTAATCACCCCGTTCTTAGATGGAATCTTGATCGTTAGGTGGTAGGCCGAGCAGATCGCCTTCGTCGCTATTAGCCAATCTCTTCCCAAGATGATGTTGTAGGGGGAGTTGGCTTTAACGACGAAGAAGTGGATTATCTTCGTGGAAGATAACGGGTTCCTTCCAACTGTTACAGGGAGTGAAATAGTGCCATCCGTCAAGATTTCTTCTTGTGTGAAGTTCTTCAACGAGACGGGTGCTGGTTTTAAGCGTGTTTCTTCGATATCGAGTTTATCAAAGCAGTTCTTGAAGAGCACGCTTACCGAGGCTCCACTGTCGATGAACACTCGGTGAACCAATTTATTGGCCACCACAGCTTCGATGATAGTAGCATCTTGATGAGGTACAGCATGGGGGACTGGGTCGTCGCTCGAAAAGGTGACGACCTCGTCCTTTTTGAACCTTTTTTGTGAAGGTTCTTCTTTTGGTTGACTTCGAGCCTCGGCTTTTAGTGAGGATTTCGTAGTACCTTGAGGGAGTCCAGTGATGGCAGCGATGATTCCGTCATATTGAGGTTGGTCTTCGTCTTCGTCCTCGTTATCGTGCCTTGACTTCTTGTCTTGAGGGGGATAGCAATTTTTCCCTCCTCTATTCTTACTTCGTTTGCCTTTTCCTTGAGGTCGGGTGTCTTGCTGGCTGCGACCTCGGTATTTACCGAGGGTACCATCTCGCACCAGGTGGTCTATGTCCGAGGCGAGATTTCGGCAGTCTTCGGTGTCATGGCCGTGGTCGTCGTGGAATTTGCAGTACTTGTCTCTGGACCGTCGCTTCGATCCACTTTGGGACAACGGCGGTGGCTTCTGAAATAAGCTTGCATGAAGCTCGTATATTTCAACTCGGGGTTTTGTCAGCGGAGTGAACTGACTTTGATCTTGGTTGGGCCGAGGTCCGAGGCGGGATGCCAGTGGACCTCGCTGTATCCTCTCAAGGGCACCTCGTCGGTTCTGCCCATGATCAGCACGTTCCACCCTTTTTCTCTTGTCTTGACTTTCAGGTCGGTCTACCGCCCTTTTTCTTCTATCGGCTTCATCCGCCTCGGCGAATGTATCAGCAATCCTCCATAGCTGTTTGGAGATTTGGGGGCGCTCTTTTACGAGTTCCCTAAAGAGAGTGCCGGAGTGAATGATATTTTGGAATGCCGAGATAAGGACGTCGTCCGACAGGCGGTCGACTTTAAGGCTCTCGCTATAAAACCTAGCCAGGAAGTCCCTGATTGATTCTCCTCGTCCTTGTCTTAACGTAAGGAGTTGGGCCGAGCTGATCTTAGCTTCGGCTTTATGGAAGAAACGTCGCTTGAAGGCATCCAGCAGGTCGGTGTATGACCCTATGCTACAGCACGGGAGGTTGTCGAACCATTTTCGTGCGTTTTCTATTAGCAGTTCGGGAAAGACTTGCACATGTAGACGTCTTCGGTGAGCCCTTGGTTCAACATGTTGTATTGGTACTGTGACAGGAAGTTGCTGGGGTCACAAGAACCGTTATAGGGTTTAATTGGTGGTACCCTATATGTTGACGGGAGCGGAGTGTAGAGTATTTTGTTGGTGAAAGGGGTGGCGATTCGACTGTAGACAGTGAATCTCCCCTCTCTGTGGTCATCCTCGTCACGTCAGGAGGGACCGACGTTTCGACGAGGTGATGTCGAACCACGCCGAGGTGAAGCAAGGTTAGTGTTTCCTCGACGATCACGTTGTCTTTGGGGAAGTTCGTCGTTTCTTCCCTCGACGATTTGGAGGCTCGGGGGCCGAGGTCGCTGTGGTTCAGTTTTGTCTCCGCCTTGACTTTGTTGCCGATGTTGTTCGGCGAACTTGAGGAAGTCTTGTTCGTGGAGATCTAAGTACGCTTTGAGCGCGTCTCCGAGCTGAGGCTGGAGCGCGGCATTACCCCGTTGGTGATCTCCTCGGTTAGGCCCTCCGCTACTAATAGAATCGTTGGATCGGCCTGAATATACGTCTTCCACGTGGCCGTCAGGAGTCCGGCGGAGTACGGGTTGCCTATCATGTTGGATTCGGGGTGCATCCCCTTCATTGGTGGATGTACGAGGTGGGTTGGTGGGTAGTTCGGCCTGGTTCTGTTTTCCCTTGGCAGCAGCAGCTACAGCGGTGGAGCGGGTAGATTTCACCATCGTATTTTCACTCAGAAAACGTTGATCGATTTCACAGAATTTATTACGTTCCCACAGTCGGCGCCAGTGTTAGATCGTCAATTTTTAGAATGCTTTTACGATGATAAAATAAAGAACAAGATGGACACGAGATTTATATGGTTCGATCGTTAACTAGATCTACGTCCACGGAGAGAAGAAAACCTTTGTATTAATATTTGAGTTTTTGAGAGAGTAATCAAGAAGCCCCCTCAATCTAGCTTTAGAGACTATATTTATAGATAACTAGTGGCAGTTACGGCGGATCCGAGATCGTGGGGCGCTAAATCCGGGATCGTGGGCTGGACTGCTGGGCTCTTGGGCCGAGCTGCTCTTGGGCCGAGCTGTTGGTCTCCGAGCTGCTCTTGGGCCGGGCTGTTGGTCTCTTGGGCCGAGCTGTTGGTCTCTTGGGTCGAGCTGCTCTTGGGCCGGGGTCCGATTACGTTTGAGCCTTTAGTTTTTATGTTGGGCCTGTTAGTGGGGCTAGATCCTATCAGTTGGAAAGTTCATAATATTTTTGTTGAATTGGTAAATCTAATCTGTTGAACAGAAAGTTGAAGAGCTAGCTAGCCAGAAAGCTAACTGGAAGAGCAAGCTTGAGAGCAAACATGAAAAGCATGCTTAAGCAAACCTTTTTGGAGAGCAAGAGAACTACAGAAGTGACTCAAAAACACAAATACAAAAATGGGAAAAGGGACGACAACTTCAATCGGTAAGAATTCAACGTCCAGATGAGCTTTGAGCCTTTGAAATTCAAGCGACAATATATAACGGTTAGTTCGAATCCACGTCTCTTATTAATAGAGTGCAACTCTCGTAGATTATATATATGGAAAGAAACAAAAAATATAAGAAATTAACTCATTCTTAAGTTAAAAGTCTTAATAACATAAACACTCTAGACCGAAGATATTTTTTAAGTCTTTCTGTTAGAGTTGAATGATTTTCTATAAGCTAATCGCTTTCCAAATTTGGAGCTTAAAATTAGCTAGCTAACTAGCCTTACATTTTGTACTCATTCTAAATGTTTGCTCGATAGGAACAAATAACATATTTATCATGTTTATTGAAATCTTAGATTTACATTGAGATTGTGTATAAATATGAATTGAGATTGTGTACATATGAGTTTTTATTTCCGAATCAGTTTATTATTATCATGTGTTCTTTGATATTGTCTTTATTTTTGCATTTCATTTAATGCATTAGTTCACGTGTGTTAATATTAGCTAGAGAATATTGAAAAGTTGATTTTGATTAAAGTTTTTTAACAACGAATTTGTAAATCACCAACTTTAGCATCTCACAAATATGATATGCTCATTTAGGGATTAACAAAATCTTTGAATGTGCAAATTTCTAAGATTATTTATACTCCCTCCTATTTAATATAATTGTCGTTTTGGATATTAGCACATATATTAATGAATTTTTTTTACCCAGATATATTTATATTCCCTTCTATTTTAATAGTAATGTCCACATACATTATAAATTACAAAATAAAATAAAATAATTATTATATTATTATATGAAATCACAAGTGTAATTGGTTTCCAAAATTAAAATTGAAATTTAATTTTTAATTTCTTTAATTATTATATATATAAGTTTGAATGTGTTGTTTTGAATTATAAAAATATCTTTTATAAAATAAGGAAATAAATTGAACTAGTTAAAATAAATCGAAGTTAATTATTGCTCCACATCATTGATCACGATTTCAAAATTTTGAAAAAATATAACTGAACCGTCTTTTACATAGTCACGATTTGGATTTGAACCGCCGATTACGATCACAGTTCTAAAACCACTGATCAGTATCTGATTACAATCACTACAAAAAATAGCAACGGAATATTCTGTTACAAAAATAAGAAATTTCGTAACTAAATTTCTTCAGTAATGAATATATTATGTAATTATATTGATGGTTGCTAAAAGTTTTAGCAACAAAATATTTTCTGTTAGTATGTAACAACAAAATTGTAACGGAATTTCCGTTTCTAATATGGTTTTTGTGTTGACGTGAAGCCACTGTTTAGAAACGGAATATTAACGGATTTTTCCATTGTTAGATAGTAACGCAATTAATCCATGACTATTCCGTTACTAAAATTTTAAATTACTATATTGCATCTGGATTTCGAAAACGGATTTGTAATGGATTATTCCATTGTTATCTAGAACAAAATGATTTCGTGACTTTTCTGTTACTAATATTTTAAAATTATCATATTGCATTCACATTTAAAAATGGAAAATTTCGTTACTAAATTTTCGAAATTCCAATACGTTTTTATTTTTGTTCATACCTAATTACTGACAAATTAAATTGCTACAAAATTTGTAATCATTATATAAAATCACATTGATAATATAAACAACAACCAAAATACCATTAATAAAATATATAAAAGATGTTCAAATTCAACATATAGTCATAATACGAACCATAAAGTATATTAATAAAAATGTGGAAGTACAAAAAAGAAGTTAACTACACTATCAATGTATCATAAATGTAATACATAACAAAAGATCAAGGTGTTGGAGTCTGCTGATCGAGAATCTTCTTTATGAGGGCTTCTTGGGCCTCCAATTTTTTGGCCAACAACAACATGGATTCCACACTCTTTTTTTCTAAGAACTCCTTCAACTCTAAACAATCAGGATCACGTTGATACGACCTAGTCGAGATCTCAATCGGGCAAAAAACTACACGTGCAAGGTTTTCATCAACACCAAGAACCTCTCCTTACAGTCTGGGCCGCTCTAATTACGTCTACGAAAACATCATTCAAGACTTCCTTATTGACCTCAATTTCAATCTCTTCTCTTTGTCGAGCAACACGTTTAAGTGGTCCTCATTCAAACTCCAATAGCCAATAAGTTTGGGTGCCACACACAAATTGTGTAAAATGCCATTACGTGGAAAGTACAAGCAAAAACTTATTCTTATCCTATGACAATGCTTTAGTCGGCCAAATACGAGTACTAAAGCATCTCCTTGAAAGTTGGTCCTTCCAGAAACTTGGCCTCTAATACTTGATCAATAATTCATATATAGTATCTCTTATCTTTTACCCTCAATCAAGATTCTTTCTAGTTTTTACGCTCAGTCAATTTTGAATCCCTCCCGGCATGCAACATATATATCTATCAAGTAATAAAATTTTGTCCGGATTTATGTTCAATATTCATATTGGATTGTGATAGGAAGAGGTGACCTTGAGATAGAAGGGGGGAGTAACAAAAATCTTGTATTCTCATTTCCATGTGATGATGTTCATAGAACATTAGAATCCGAGTGAGATAGTGCATGAGACTAGTAACAAGTTTACACTACAGGAATTGGGATTCAACATACAAAAGCGTTAAATCCTAATTCATGAATTCTCTAACATGTATAAGCTGAAGCATTATATAAAGATTAATGATCAGAATACTAATCAGGAAGCGTCATGGAACAATACTGTAGAGGATTGACTTGGAAGTTTGGATGCTTGATGGATCTTCCAAAAAATGGTTACGCCTCTTTTCCTTAGCGCTAGATCTGATAGGAGAGAAATAGCGTTGAGTAACGTAACTCCTCTGGGATCATCCATCCCTTTATATATTAAATATATCTTTAACGTAATTATATATAAGTCAATCCCTCAATGATTATTATAATTATATGTATGGTCATACACTTTATATAATAACAATTAATATATATTTAATTTTATATGTGACCACTTAATAATTAATTAGAAATTAATCTTACATATACATGTACATGATAATCATTCCAGAAGAAGGCTTAGAATGAAGAAAGGTACTTGGACATGGTAACAACATTGGGGAGATGAGGCTGCTCTGGCGAGATTGGGTTGCTCAGGCGATATAAGGTTGCTTCGGATTTGGGAATTTTGGCACCGTTAGGGTTCTTGGGCGGTAAAAGGTATGTGTCTGGACTCTGGAGTTAGGTTGTGAATTGTATATTTAATTTTACTAACGCAATAGTGACAGAACTATCTGTAATTAAAATAAAATTGTCAATATTATATATTTTTAAGTATCTACAAGATAGTTAGTAACGGAATATTTCTTTACTATATTTAATAACAAAAAATTTTGCTACTAATTATGTATGATAAAATAGAATCCTGGGTCGCGAATAGTGATTCGATTGATGATGAAGAAAGAGAATTCTTAGTTGAGTTCTCCGTCTTAACGACAGAAAAAAGGGATTGAGCAAATTCTATGCACTGATCATTTCACTAATTTTTTATTAAAAAATTAATAAATTTTTTATTGTTAATCCGTCAAAATTTAAAAATGAAAAATAATTATGTTATTGTTCCGTTACTAAATAATGGCTCTTTGCAATGAATTTAATTACAACATTTTTTATTCATTTAAGTATTTATGTGTATAAATTATTGATAAATAAAATATTTCCGTGCAGAGTAGGGGTATACAAACTACTTAAATACTACATTTGTCCCGCTAAATATGACAATATTTCCTTATTGAGTCGTCCCACTAAAATAACTACTTTCCCTAAAAGGAAACAATTTTTCTTTTAAAATATATCACTCATATTTTTTTAAAACAAAATATTTTACTTTTTAACTCCATATTGAATTTTTGTGGCCGTATTTAGGGGACGGAGGGAGTATTAATTAACTCATGGTAATTTTGTGAAACGAAGTAATTAATATTAACACTAATTTCCACTATCACGAATGGTGGTTTAATTTTACTTAGTGTAGGGAAGGAGTTGTTCTATCAATTATATTAATGCAAAATATTTATAAGATAAAAGGAAGACGAAGAAGAAAGAATCCTTTGAAACACGCAACTATTATATATTCACTCTTGGAAATATAACTCCAATTAATATTTACTACAAACTCAACCTTGATCATCAATCCTTAATTATATAAATTATTTAATAAATATAAAAATTAATGTATACACTACATCTATCTCTTAGATACATTTATTCAATATTAATGTAGATATATACAAAATAAATACTTGTAAATTAATGAAACTAAAGATACTATTTTCCCTTGCATCAAACTATGACCGTGCAACAAAACACATTTATATAATAATAATAATTATAATAATAATAATATATTTTGATATAGATAGTTCAACCTAAAAAAACACGTGTATGAAATATATGCACATTATTTTGTCAGTATGCATGCATGTGAATTAAATAATAATAATAATAATAATAATAATAATATATTTTGATATAGATAGTTCAACCTAAAAAAACACATTTATTAAATATATGCACATTGTTTTGTCAGTATGCATGCATGTGAATTAAATTTAAACACGTCACCTCTTATATATACACATATTATGGTCTTAATTTGTTTTTAGTATCGAAAATGATAATTAATCAATAGGCATACAGGATGTGCTTAATTCTTAATTATCTTAATATTATAATTGGATTGCATACATAAATGCTCACCTATTTAAATTTGATATGACAAGTGAATTTTATTGGAAAATATACTTAAACTGCGCATATTATAATTGGAAAATATGTTTCCCTTAACATGAATGAAAATTTCAAAGTTCTATACTAGTATTGTAAGATCAAGCGTTCTACAATTATGCAATATAATCGTATCAGTTTCGGATTAATACATATATATAAACCCTAAATCTAAGCCCTTATTGGAATTTGTTAACCCTAGCTAACTGCATTTATGAAATTTTAAAATCTTGTAGAGGGGTGTTTATTTTCAGTTTTAGTAATAATTTAGAGTGATAAAATATAAGATTTGATATTTAAAGGATAAAATTATTAAATTAATTTGAAAGTAAGTAATTTATCATTTCTAATTAAAAATAAACAATAAATTAATTTGAATTATTTTTGTTTAATTATATTAAATAGCTAAATAAGATTGTAAAAGACAAATAATAGTTATTAATATAAAAATATTTAAATTATAACCATTTTGAACGTGAATTACTACAAATACACTTCTACTTAAATTTAATTGTACAATTGGTACGAATGATATGAAAGATGTAAATAATATTCATTCATACTCCCTCCGTTCCTCTTTAGTTGACACATTTTATATTCAACTTAGTTTATTATAATAATGAAACGTGTCAACTAAATAGGAACGGAGGGAGTACGATTCATACGTATGTACAATTTAATAAAAACTGAATATCACGTATGAATGATACGATTCAATACAACTCATATGTAAAAAAATAATAAGAGTACCTTAGTACAAAAAATTTGTAAATGATTAGAATTTAAATATTAATAGATTGATGACTATTATTTATCTTTTATAATAATTTTTTTTTGAATACTTTGTATAGTCACTCTATTTTTATTATTAATGCAAAATATACGTCACCTTAAACACGGAAGAAGTAAAATTGTGTGAGGAATATGAAGAGAGAATGAACACATCAGCCTTGATTAATGAGAATTATCACCACGAGAGCATCCACAATGGTGATACTCATAGTGTGTGTTAAATGTGTACACATCATCAACTATCAACTTTTTTAACTATCTTAATTTATTTTCACTATGGTGCTATCTTTAATTTAACTATTTGATGGACCCCACAATCATAATACATATAATAGAAAATAAAAAGAAAAAATACAAAAGTTTGAAATAATTTGAAGCAAATAAAGTTGATGTGCTTAATTTTACTACCTAGATAGCATTTTTGTTATCCCTTCATTTTTATACTAATTCAAATCACTTCACTGTGGCACTACATCTTTCAAGTCACTAATTTCTCCAAAACACACCCCCATAATGAATGCTCTGAGTAAGATAAGAAAAAAATGCTGACGTGTCAAGGAAAGAGGCTTAAAGTGCAATTATTGGTGCAATTAAAAGAATAGTCACGTACCCTTCTTCCCACCCGATTCATTTGACTTTTTTAATTTAATGTTTTTTATTGGTCGAATTTAAATTAATGGATTTTATAAAGTACTTTTTTAGAGCATTGTGCTATATTTTCCGATTAACAGAGAATATATAATTCTTTAAAAAAAATAAAAGAATTTATTTTAGTGACATGATTTTTAAATTTAGTGACATGATTTTTAAATTTAGATCATATTTGGTAGATAATATATAATATGATAAAATTTAATTATCTTATAAAATTATGTGTTTGATAGCAAATGTGATAACACATTGTACCGTGTCAATATTAATATTTTTCCTTACATTTTAATCATAAGTAAATTAATGGTGATATTAATATAATTTTGATACACTATACAATTAATCTTATCAGATTATATCATGTCTTGAATACCTAACAAGAACTTAATGTATTAATCAATAAAGAGAAAAGGTAATTATAATTATAACTATTCAATTGAGTTTATATTTATCAATTTTCATCTAAATTAGTTACCTAGATTCAAATTGCAAAATATCAATTGCGAATTAAAGAGTATATAAGCCTAAGTACTCCTTTGTATGTTTCACCCACCTTAGAGATTTGAGATGATCTAGCAAAACACATATCAAATCCGTATTTATGTATATAAGTTTAAATTCATATAAAATATCGAGCCAGTTTATGTGGAGAATTATTGAGATGTGAAATCGAATGCCTCTTGTTGAAAAAGACTTATATCACTTGTCACGATCTTATTAATAAACGATAGAAAATATTGCTCCATATCTCATTCCAAATAAGACGAAAGAATTTATCTCAAGCACGCAAATATTATGACTGGCTCTTCGAAAATTCCTAATTATTCACTTCTTAATTTTTGGAGTACTATAAAACCTAACCGTCATGGTTCTCTATTCTTCATTAATCCTTTCACAAATACAAACCCTAATCCAAAAATGATATTTGTGGGCATAATGAAGAATATGATATTCATATCCTCAGAAGCTGTATATTTGGTAGCAATAGCATTAGGTATTGCTGCACTGTCTGTAATGTACTTGTACAAATCAACAACAAGTGAAAAAAGAAGCAGGCAGTACCCTCTTCCACCGGGCCCGGCCTGCTACCCGATTGTCGGGTGCCTGCCGCAGATGTTGAGGAACAAGCCAACTTTCCGGTGGATACAGAAGTACATGCACACACTTAACACTGATATAGCTTGCTTCCGCTTCGGCCGTGTCCACGTCATCGCCATCAGCTCTCCAGAGCTCGCCGGAGAGTTTTTCAAGGAGCAGGACGCCATCTTCGCGACCAGGCCGGAGAGCATGAGTGGCAGAGTTACCAGCAGCGGCTTCTTATCGACGGTCCTCGCGCCTGCCGGCAATCAGTGGAAGAAAATGAGGAAAGTTATGGCGTCGGAGGTGCTCACGGCCGGTATGCATGCATGGCTGCATGAAAAGAGATGCGAAGAAGCCGATCACCTCGTTCGATATGTGTACAACAAATCCAAGAATGGTGGTGCAGTGAACGTGAGGGAGGCGGCGCGCCTCTACTGCGGCTGTGTTATTAGGAGAGTGGTGTTTGGAAAGAGGTTTTTCGGGCCGGGCTCGGAGGATGGAGGCCCGGGAGTTGAAGAGAGGGAACACATGGATGCTGTGTGGATTATTCTATCCTACACTTATGGATTTGCTATTGCTGACTATGTTCCCTTGTTGGAGATTTTTGATTTCGATGGTCATAAAAAGATTCTCACCGATGCTTATAAGAGTTTGAGAGCATACCAAGATCGGGAAATTGATAATAGAGTTGATATGTGGAGAAATGGTGTTAGAAATGCTAATGAAGATATCGTCGACGTCATGATTAACCTTAAGGACTCCAACAACCATCCATTGTTGTCACTTGAAGAGATCAAAGCCCAAGTTGTTGTAAGTACTAATTCATCACTTTCTCTTTGCTTTCTTAACAATAGATATAGATAGAATTGAGAATCCGGGTTGCTTCCGTTTTGCTAAAAATCGAACCAAATCAAATTAAAATTCGGGTGGAAAAAAATAACTAAATCAAACCAAAAAATCAAATTAATCGAACCAAAATAACCAAATTCATTTCGATTTGTTTGAATATTTTATTTCGTTACTAATTTTGTTCAATTTTACAAATAATTAATTATTAAAATCTAATCACATATATATTATAATTTTTATGTACTAAAAAATAAAATAAATCAACTTTCAAAAGTTTAAAATAAAAATTATAAAAATTCGTCAATATATCTTCAACATTTTTCAAATTTCAAACAAATATTGCATAATTTATTGAATATTCTAATTTTAAACCTAAAAACTATTAGAGTATTCCATTTAATTTCCTACGTAATGTTTAAAATTTTGAAATATAACTAAAAAAATAAAAATATTAATCCAAATCTTAGCCCGTTATGTATCTTTGCACCTTGATTACATCATTGGACTCCCAATCAACTCATTTATGCACCAAAACTTATAAAACACGACAAAACGTAAAAGGAACACAAAATGCTAAAACAATAGAAATACAACACGAAATACTCTAAAATCTGATATGAGATTATATCAATCACATCAATAAAAGTATACAAAATGAGTGTTTATCAAAGTTATATGATAAAATAATCTTATTTCATAAAAATACAATATATTATAATAGTAATAAAATAATTTAGTTTTTCGATTTTTCGGTTTGGTTTTGACCGAATCCGAACCAAACCATATTAAAATTTGGTTCAAATAAATAAAACTAAACCAAACCAAAAAAAATAAAAATAACTAAATCAAATTTAATATTTCAGTTTGCTTTTTTGGATTCGGTTAATTTTGTTCATCTTAAATGTCAAGTGTGTTTAATCAATTAGTACTATTAATTTATGTTATATTCCCAAAAAGAAAATGACAAAAAAACGAACCAGTAGGAAAGCTATAATTGTAAATCACGATCGAATTTATGGAAGCATTGGTTTATATTTCACCGAGCCTCTCTCCGAGACAGTGCCCCGATCGTTACGCCTTTCGTGCGGGTCGGAACTTACCCGACAAGGAATTTCGCTACCTTAGGACCGTTATAGTTACGGCCGCCGTTCACCGGGATTTCGGTCGCCGACTTCCTTGACCTTCCGACACTGGGCAGGCGTCAGCCCCCATACATGGTCTTACGACTTTGCGAAGACCTGTGTTTTTCGTAAACAGTCGCGGGGACCTGGAATAGTAAAATACAGTCATTTAATTTGACATAAGAAATAATCAACAATATAAACTAATTTAATTTTAGAAAAAATAGTCAATTCTTGAGTGTGAAACATGTGTTAAACTTCTTTACTCAATACTACTTATTAATATGTTCAAGTAAAACACGTTTTTTTTTAAATATGTGCAAATCAAATTGAGGAAAGAGAATATTTTATATGGATATATTTTTAGCTTAAACTTTTGGTTTTGGATGCAGGATATATTTGTTGGGGGGATTGACAATCCATCAAATGTGGTGGAGTGGGCCATAGCAGAGATGATGAAAGAGCCACACACTCTAGTTTTAGCAGCAAAAGAGTTGGATCAAGTGGTGGGGAAGAAGAGACTCGTCCAAGAATCAGACTTGTATCGACTCAACTATATCAAGGCCTGTGCTAAGGAGGCACTGAGGCTGCACCCGGTGGCACCCTTCAACCTCCCACACATGGCGACTGCAGATATAGTTGTAGGTGGCTACTTCATACCAAAAGGGAGTCATGTGCTGCTGAGCCGTCTTGGGCTAGGGCGGAACCCTAGGGTTTGGGAAGATCCTCTCAAGTTCAAACCAGAGCGCCACTTATATTCACAAGTGGTGGTGCTGAATGATCCAGAGCTGAAGATGTGGACGTTCGGTGCGGGAAGGAGGGGTTGTCCTGCTCTCACCTTTGGCTCCACCATAATGACGATGCTCTTAGCCAGACTTCTTCATGCCTTCCACTGGGCCCCACCGTCTCATGAGCCGGACTATGATTTCACCGAGTCGCCTGGTCACTTGTTCTTCGCCAAGCCATTGATTGCTCGCGCCATACCTCGCTTGGACCCAAACCTCTATCAACAAATTATTATGTAATAATTAATTACTACTTATATATTTATTGCTACTATTATATTTACCATAATATATGCATGCATGTATAATATCCAGTGGCGTAGCTGGAAGTGTGTAATGAGGCAATCTCCATCTTACATTGTATATTGATAAAATTATGATATGTAATATATTTAATGATTTAATATATAAAATAAATATTTTTTTGGGGAAATAGTTTGATTTAGCCAAATTAATATAGCAAACACAAATTTTAACCATCTCTAATTTTATAATGAAATAGTAACCATTCTGTATTTATTTTTTCTTTATTGCCCTTTCATTAATTAATTAAAAAACTATTCTTCCATAATTATTGTTTCTCCTTTAATTATTTTTCATCGGTGTATTGTATTAATAAATTATTATTATAGATTCATGCCTAGGGTTCATATGGTAGGGTATAGTATTTAATTATAAACCAAATTTTATTTTTAAATTCTGTAGTATTTTGAAGGAATTAATTAGATGGAGGGTATTATAGACATAGAAGGCTAGATTTATGGTTTTTTATACGTGTGGCTATTATTTGAGTTTACTATAACAAAATGGTTATTATAGAAGTTATCCCTACTTTTTTTATACTCTAAATCTTAAATTTTAACTATGTACGTATCACAATATTATTATTGTAATAAGAAATATTATACCGTTAGAAAATTGATAACTGATAACTAATGAGGTGTATGGGTTATACCAAAATATAAATAGTATTTATAGTAAAATATTATACTCAACTATATGCAAGCACACAAAATACACGAATAAAACAACGATCAGATTCAATATTCTATTTCTATATTTCATACTTTATAGTATTTCACAATTAAATTTATTATTTACGTAATTTTTATTTTTTTTAATATTATGAAGTGTAATTAACAATTATTTGAAAAAAATGTAAACACAATTAAAAACCATGCATAAACCATAATATATATTTAAGAACCTTAAAAAATTAATTAAAAGTAATATTAAATATTAAAAAATAATTATATATCATATTTAGATGGGATGAACTCAATATTAATTATGAAAAATTATTATAATAACTCAGTTGTTTTATAACTCAGTTGAATAAAATGAGAGCCAATACAAAGTGATCAAAAATGATATAAAATTGAAATTGAAAAATAAAATAAAAATAAATTAAAATCTTAGAATTTTCAAGTTTTCAAATATACCAGTATTAATTTTTTAGAAGGTTCAGAATCATAATTGTAACAATCCAATACGATTCGATTCCAAACCGTGACCCCTCATACCAACGGTTTGATTCTTATTTTGAATTTTCGACACAATTAGGTTTCAAATTGTAATCGAAAACATCTTTACTTATGTCGTTTTACAAATTTTAATTGGTTTAAATAATAATAATTGATTTGATATAGTCAAATTGACACAGTCGTTTTTATAGGCGTGTGATTTTCAGTAGTTTGAGCAATTTTTAATTAGTATTAATTTTCAATAGTTTGAGCAATTTTTAATTAATATTAATCTAGATATAATTGATCTCACATACATACACATAAACATGTAAATATATTCTTTTTTTAACTTTTATGTTCTAAGCGTATTTCTGTGTTTGTGTATATAGTGGGGTTAAGGTACTTTTTCTTTATAATCTCTTCTAATAAAAACGTGTTGAGACCTTAAATTAATATTGGGGGTGCAAAGACATATACTCCCTCCGTCCCGTTAAATGTGGTTACGTTTCCTTTTTAGTACGTCCCATTAAAAATGGCTAATTTTTCAAAAAATAAAATAATTTTACCTTTAAAATATTTTTCTTCTACTTTTTTAAAACACAATACTTTATTTTCTTAAATGTGATGTGCGAGATGGAGTATTATTATATGTAATGATGTAATATATTGCCTGTACAGTTTGTGGTTTGTTCAATGTGATGTCCGAATCAGACTGTTTTGGGGCCCATTTAGTTAGGCCCATATATGCGGCTTCTTAATGGGCTAAGCTCGGATTAAAGTTTTTTTTGTTTGTTACTCCCTCCCTCGTTATTCCATAAACCAAATCAAATCATATTCAGATTAATTCTTACTAAAAGAGAACTTCAACTAAATCCATGGAATTTTATTATATTATAAGAAATACATAAAAATAAATAAAGTATTTAAATTTCTGCATTAGTATTTGTTACAAAATTCTGTTTATAGAATAATCACAAACTCTGAATTTTAAAGAATTAAAATAAAGCTAAAAAACTAATAGGAAATAAATAAAATTAATAAATCATGTTGGTCCCGAAACGAGTGAACTGAGTGTATGAGGGGGGAATACACCAGTCAGATTTTTACAAGTTAAAAACTTTTGAGATGCTCCTGAACTAAAGGGAGGTAATTCAGTTAGAGTAGTAAACTTTAGATAGGAATCCTTCAGTCTACACTAAGTGTTTGACTGATGGACTAATATCTTAAGTGTTGTGCGGAATGTGGTGGTTTTAAATCTTACTCGCTTGTCAGAAAACTTAATGCAGTGTTTCTCTTTTCAATTAATCAGTATTCAGTGAATGGTAAGCAATGAAATATAAATACTGAATGTAAATGAAAGAGAGACAGAGATTTGGTTTGCGTGGTTCGGAGATAAAAACTCCTGCGTCCACGAGTACTCGATGTTAGTCGAGAGTTTCCAACTTAATGGAGATGTAATAGTCTTACAGTGATCAACCACAATGGGTTAGATAGACAGTATATCTGATCACTTCTAGCTTCGAACTTAATCTAATGCTAGACTATTCTTCGGTTACAATTTAATCGCAAAGAACACTAAAAGATGAAATCTGAAAGCTTGGTGTGTTCTAACTGAAGGCTTGAGAGCGATGATTGCAATAGCGAGTTGTGAATAATGGGTAACTGGTGTTGAAGCCTTTTGAAGTAGCGGGGTATATATAGCTCTCTCATAGAATTTGACCGTTGTGAGATAGAGCTTCATTTGAATTCTTCTCGTTGGAGTCTTCGTCCTTTTTGCCATTTTTGGTGTCTGCAACAAGATTGTGTTTACCTATTGAGATTTTCGCCATAAATGGAAAGTCCTACGATGTAGATTGTCACTCAGTGGAGACCTCAAAATCTAGACTTCAGAGCAGACTTCAACTGTGATACTTCAGTGGCAGGAAGACTTTGGTTTCTGGCTTTAACTCCAAAACTTCAGGACAGACATCAGTGGAATGGTCCTTTAGTTTCAGAAAGTCTTGAATCTTCAGTGGAGATGTCTTTCAGTGTACCTGAAAATTTAGAACTCCCTAACATATGAGTTCTTAGACAAAAACACTAAGATTCAATATTGGTCTTATTTCATCTTTCAGGGGAGGTATTGGGATTTGAATCAAAACACATAAATATTTCCCAACAAATCACATAAAATATAAATAAGTAATTTTAAAAATTAATTCGACTAATTTTCTTAATGTTTATTAGATATTGTCATTGTTATATACAAGAATGAATAACAAATTTTATTGAGATAATTTGAATATCAATTTTCAAGTACAAATTAAAATAAATTTATTGTTGAAAAATAATATATATTTAGAATTTTGGTTAGTCGAAAATTGAACTGAAATTGAATTTTAAATTTTAATTTGGATCAGTTTGATTTTATAATCAATTTTTTTGTGTTAGTTTTAGTTTCTAAACATTTTAATTTGTTTGATTTTAGAGTCTTGATTCGATTTTTAACAGAAGCTAAATATTATTTACCCCTACATAGAGCCCTTTAAAAATTGTACCAATTTTAATAAATTGATCAGCTTTATGGTGGGTTATGGTTAAGGATTTCTATTCGGGTTGGGTCGGGTACCCAACTTAAAAGATCGGATACTTATATTCAAAAATTATGGAATATATATACTCGATATCGACCCGTATTTTTATTGTGGATACATTATATCAGACTCGAATATTTTGGATCAAGTACAAAGATACCTTAAAAAAAAAGTATCCAAAATGTTCTTCCCCTCAACCAAATTTTCAAATTGTATCTTATATGAAAATTCTTACTCCACCAAATTGGCTTCATCGAAGAACACTCATTTAGCATTAAAGGGTTCAAGATCTGATCAAGGATTCGCTAAGGAGGTGCTTCTCAGGCGAAGGCCTGGCCTACTAGCTAGTATGCTTGTACTGTAAACTTTATTCTAGCAATCATCGATCCACCACATATTTTATAATATAGAAAATAAATTTGTTTACAATATATAATATTCGAAAGAAAATAAATCACAGTCAATAACAAAATATCTTATTAAATAAAACTGAAAATAAGTATATTACAATAATCAAAACATAAAACATGATTTGAAATATACTAATCCCAACATATTACATCAACAATTACAAGCAAGGAAAAGAGAGGATGTGCACAAGTTTAGCAAAGAGGAGAGGTGAGGGTTAAGTCTTTCCAATTTGGCAATTTATAATTCAAAGACAGAATATATAAAAATTAATGAATGTTAGTTATGGAAGAAATTCGTCACTATTCCATCATTAATAAAATTATATATTTTATAAATATTTAATAATAATGGATTGATTTCATTGTTAAGTTTTAATATTGGAAAATTTGTTGTTAAATTCATTGTTAATCTTTTCACATTTTAAATTACAAGGTTATCATTATTCTATTAATCTGTTTAAAATATAATAACGAATAAATTTTCGTTGCTATTTTGATACTATAAATTTGTATTTTTTTGTGGTGTCTTTTAATTAAAAAAATATTAATTTATCAATTAATTAATATCTTTCTAAAATAATACTCCTTCTGTCCCATTAATGTTGACACATTTTTCTTGTTAAGACGTCCACTAATTAAGATTGGCACATTCCAAAAATAGTAAAGTTATCTTTTTAAAAAGGTGTGGACCTTACTACCTTTATCACTCTTATACTACTTTATACACTCTCCTTAATAACCGTCCCGGAAAAAAAGCAAGCTTAGTAAAACGGAGAGAGTACTGTGTTGTGAGAAAATCTGTACGAGTTTTAAAAGAAATTGTAATATGTGTTTTAAGTGGAGAAAGCACTCTCACAAAGTAGAATATACATGAATTTTAAATATTGAGTGTTTTATGAGATCGTTTCTTAAAATAGAAATAGTAAACTTTTTGTAAACGACATAAAAATGTAACAAGAGTACACTTTACATTAATGAAAAGAGTATAACTTTTCCGTAGGGGGCGAAATTATCTATATATAGATATTATTATGCACATATATTTATTTATAACTGTTCATGATAACTTGCTTACTGAAAGTGACGATGATATGCTTGAAGAAAAGCAAAGAAAATGAGGATGATTATGTAGTCATGATCTAATTATTTTTAAATGAGCATTAGCTAGAGTATATAACAATTTATAATAAGCAGTTTTGATAGGGGAACCTAGCTAAGAAAGGGGAAAGGTAAACATATATAAATAAATTAACAGCAACTGCGAAACAAGGCTCCAAATATTTTGCATATGTCGAAATATATTGTCGTGCTGTCCCTTCTCCCATCTCAAATGCTGTGTCTGTGTCTGTGTCTATGTGTGTATGTGGTTGTGGCCAATCCATTCAAACATTCACATGCATATCTCTTATCTGAGTTATTATACTCCAATTAATACATATATATTATTGGCCCTTTTAATAATTAACTACTACTTCTTCAACATTATCTCTCCCATCCATCCAACATTCAAAAACCCAACAATTGACTATCATCACTACCATTAAACTTGAAGAAATTAACGGTGAAACGAATTAAGATGAATTGGAGCCCAATCTTGTGCTCAGTCCTGGTTGCGGCAGTCATAGCATGGGCAGTTAAATTACTCAACTGGGTATGGCTGCGGCCGAGGAAGCTGGAGAAGGTGCTGCGGCGCCAGGGGCTCAACGGTAATTCCTACAGACTTCTCCTCGGAGATATGAGAGACTTAATATCTGCGTCCAAACAAGAACAGTTCAAACCCATCCAGATCTCAGACAAACTCCCTCCCCACATCTTTCCTTATTTTCACCAAATCATTACCAAGTGCGGTAAGTAGGGAGTAGTAATTACTCCATCCATCTATCTATATATGTGTGTGTTTATTTTGGCATATGTATATATATATGTTGACACCTACTATTAGGTGAGAATTGCTTCATCTGGTTCGGACCATCGCCGAGGTTGATGATAAGTGATCCAAACCTCATAAAAGAGATTCTTTCAAAACCAGATATTTATCACAAGCCCCATCCCGATCCTATCGGCTCCACGCTTGCGGGGGGTTTACTGTTTCTTGAGGGTGAGAAATGGGCCAAGCACAGAAAGATCATTAACCCCGCTTTTCACACTGACAAGTTGAAGGTCGTCAACACATCAATACAATAATTGCTTATGCTTCTTCTTGCCTTGCTTATATCATTATTACTGAATTAGTGTTTTAATTTGAGTGGTTCAGAATATGGTACCCGCCATTGCTTTGAGTTGTTCCAACGTCATTGCGAATTGGGAATCTTTATTCTCTTCCACCCACTGCAGTAGCAGTGGAGATTCTTCGGTGGTGGAGATTGATGTGTGGCCTTCTATTGAGTATCTCTCCGGCGACGTCATTTCGAGGGCGGCGTTTGGGAGCAGCCATGAGCAAGGGAGAAGGATCTTTGAGCTGCAAAAGGAGCAGGTCAAGCTCGTTTTGGAGCTCATGCAGTTCATGTTCATCCCAGGCTGGAGGTCTATATATATATATATACTTGATTCGTCAATCAATACTCCAAAGTCACTAGTATAATTGTGTCAACTCATTTGCAGATTTGTTCCGACAAAGGCCAACAGAAGAATGAAAGCAATGTCGGAAGAAATCAGATCACTGCTGAAGGGCATAGTAAAGCAGAGAGAGGAAGCGATGGAGAGGGGAGAAGCCATGGATGGGGACTTGCTAGGCACATTAATGGACTCCAATCTCACTGAAAGCTATCACGAAAGAAAGATGAGCCTCGAAGATGTCATCAAGGAATGCAAGCTCTTCTACTTCGCAGGCTCCGAGACAACCTCACTGGTGCTGGTTTGGACAATGGTGATGCTCAGCAAGCACCAACAATGGCAGGCACGTGCTAGGGAGGAGGTCCTACAAGTCTTCGGGGACGAACACCCCTCCTACGACGGCCTCCATCGCCTCAAGATCGTAAGATAACATTAATAAATTCATTAAGTAAGTTTGAATTGCCATCTTAGCCTAATCCTTCAAATACTCTATCTAATTAGGTGACAATGATTCTGCATGAGGTGATGAGGCTGTACCCGCCGGCCCCGGTGGTGGCAAGGGCGCCCACAAAGGTGGTGAAGCTAGGGGAGATGAGGGTGCCAGTGGGGGTGGACATGATGCTGCTGATAGGTCAAATGCATCATGATCCCAAGCTGTGGGGGGATGATGTGAGTGAGTTCAGACCAGAGAGGTTTAGTGAGGGGATGAAGGGGCAATCATCGTACATACCATTTGGGTGGGGTCCACGGATATGCATTGGCCAGAATTTGGGGATGATTGAGGCTAAGATAGCATTGGCTATGATACTGCAGAAATTCTCATTTGAGCTGTCACCTTCATACTTGCATGCTCCATTCTTGATCATCACTCTCCAACCACAATCTGGGGTTCCTCTGCTTCTGCGTAAGCTATAACTTGTAAATTGTATTTGCATTGGTGGGGTTTTGTTGTGTAGCATTGTTCCAAGAAAAGGAAGTCAAAGTATTCTTTTGAAGATTGTATGGTATATATGTCTTGATTTGATAGTTATGGTTCATACTAGCTTAGTAGCTTTGCTTAATTGATTCCCACTAATTGCATGCTTTGAGACTTAAGAATCTTGTAAACCTACTCATATCAAACTCAACCAAATACTAAGAAAATTTTACTACAAATTGATAAATATGTCATTCCATGTGAGTTAATTTAATTTGTGTTTTAGGCCTAAGAAATAATAATTTCTTTCTCCTGTGGGATTTCAGAGTCGATCTGTAATTAAAATTGATGAAACGTCTGAATTCACGTGGATGGTGAATCCAGTTTTAATTAACTAATCATTATTTATCTATTTGATTTCTTGGTCCTTTTTTTTTTTTTTTTTCCGTTTGAATTGATTGGAAACAAATGAAATCAGAAACATAATCTAAAATAAAGAACCGTTTTTAATTATGTGTTCTGACTAACAATATGACTTATATTTGAAAAAAGATTGTTATAAAAATAAAAATAATAGAATTTGGAGCCCCCTCCTTAAAGCAAAGCACTTTAGGAGGAAGTAAGAGGTGATGAAGTGGTTTATGTTTTGGCTCTCTGGTTTGTTTAAGGGACATTAATGTTGGGAAAGCCCCTTGATTAGCTAATAGGTTGACATACAATTCTTAATTTCTTGTAACTTTTTGGCCTTGTCTTGTCTCATTCTTGGGGGGAAAAAGTTTACATACTTTAACTTATTTATTAAGCCTTGGTTGCATTTGACCCATCTTCAATCAATGTAGCATCATTGTGTCTTCAACGTAGCAAGAGACATATAAATTATTTATTAGTATCAAGAATAATATTGCTTACATCTCTTGAAATTTTAACCTATTTGCTAAATTCAAGCATGGGATATACCATGAGTTCACGTGTGAGAACGTGTCGCATGCACATCCGTCCACCACATACAGCAAATCTCTAAAGTACATACTTATGTAAAAAAAAATGAAACGCATAAACCATTAGCATAAACAGAGACTAAAGCCAATATTTGAAAATCGGACCGGTCATTGGGTTATTGATTCCCTTAAAAATAAATTCCACAGATTGGTCGCTAGAATTTGCATTTTTAAAGATTCAAAAGCAAAGAAATGCTGGTAAAATTTTAAAAATAATATATTATGTCTTTTAGTTGATAACTCTATATTAGAAATCACAAGTTTTTCATTCGGCTAAAATGAGAACTAGAAAAACATCTCTTGATATATGGGTACACTTTTATAGCTCCAGATCTCTAGGCTTTGTATTTAACTTTGACGTATAAAATCATGTCTTTGTATTTAACTTTGACTTATAAAATTGTTGGATTAGGGATTAATCTAATAACAAAAATAAAGAAAAGAGTATGAAAGCTCCAAGAGATTTGGAGATCATACCTCTTTTATCAAGTTTAAGTGTAGTTGCGATCAGCTGGGCCTAAGAATGGTTGGAGTTTTCCGGGGAGACACTCCGACGCTCAAGTAAGTATTTGTAAGTTAAAGAATGGTTTATGTGATGAAGATGAATGAATATATGAAGTAGATCAGTCGGTTTAGGAATGAAAATGGGTGGGGTATATATAGTGTGAGATAGGTTGTTAAGAATTATCTCCAATCATATAATTCCACATCATCATGAGACCACTCGATGGTTGTAGTCTCTTTCATTAGTGTAACAACCTTTTCTTAGTACAAGTAGGACAAAACCTGACATGTGTCAGTCCTTGTTCAGCCACGTAATTCTCATTCTAAAATACCCTCAGACCCGCAGATCCTCCCACCGGGTCTCACTTTGTCACCTTGTTGAGAACCTCAAATGACTTCTGTCATCCGAGCTTATCAACTATTTAGCTAAGTAGAACAAATATTTATAAATGAGTTCTGAGAGGCAGAACTCAAGCATCTAAAGATATCCTACTCTCTTAAACTTAGCGAAGCTCTATTAAATTGGTTCTCTAGGATTTCTAGCTTTTATATGGCTTGCAATGTAAGTCATATTGATATTCATCCATATCAAAAATCATGTTTGAGTAAATTTAATTCAATGATACTACGTAAATACAATTAGTATTTCATTGAGTGTCTGGTTACTTAAATTAAGGGGTAAAAGTTAAAATATTCATTTTAGTAAGTAAAAAAAAATCACTTAAAAGTAAAAAATGAAAAAAAATGGTTATTTACATGAACACATGAAAAAGTTTCTCATGTTATCAAATAATGGGTATTTTTTATTTTTAAATTGAGTATCAAGATTAGTCACACTCATTTTCTTTTACTCCGAATAAAATTTATATAGAGAGAATACGTTTGGTTTTCTTTTTTTTTTTTTTTTTTTGAATAAGACCAAATTTAATAAAAATAAATATTTGGAAGATTACTTGTATATTTGCTAAAGATGAGTAACCTCATTAAATGACAAATACCATCTTTCGTTCACTTTTTATACGTCAAGTTAAGTCATAGGCAATGTTTTTTTGGGTTGTTAGTAGTTGTAACTTGTAAATTATAACTTTCATTTGATCTTTTTAATATCAATGTTGAAACTCTGAGTTTTTATTATAGGGTTAATATACCATAATACTTTCTTCAAATAAATTAATAAATAATAGTTCCTTAAATTAAAATATATTAATTAATTATAGTTACTTTGTCTATAAATTTACTGATTTAATTTTAATGACAATAATTAAATTATTTTAACAAACATTCATATTTCTATACCAAAACCATTACAAAACCACCGTCACCACATCGTCGTCGTCATCGTCGTCGTCATCGCCTCCGTGCCGACGCCTTTGCCTCCGCCGCCTTTGCCTCCGCCACCGCCGTCATCATCGTTGCCGTCGTCCAGCTGTCGCCGCAGTCATCACCACCATTGTTGCCCTTGTTGTTCGTAATTGCACGAATGCACAAATTACATGAACACGATGAGTTTTGGTTATATTTGTGTAATAACATGACCAAGATGATAACATACTAAAGAAATTACACAAGCATGACGAGTTTTGGTTATGTTCTTGTAATAACGCGACGAATATGATAACATACTAAAGAAATTACATGAGCATGACAAGTTTTGATTGTGTTCGTGTCATCACATAAGACAATTACACGATCACGGCGAGTCTTTATTATGTTCGTGTAATCACACGACAAAGATAATAGCATACTAAAGAAATTGCACGAACACGACAAGTTTTGCTCGTGTAATCACACGACCAATTTTCGTGTAATCACGTGATTAAGCTTAAGTAAATGAAAGGAGAAAAAGTACTCTTTTACTACTCCCTCTGTCCACGATCTTTCTTCCCATTTTACCATTTTGGTCCGTCCATCAAGTTTCTTCCCACTTTCTTTCTATTTTTGGCAATCATTTACTCCACTCACAACTCAACACATCATCAATAATGTGAGTTTTATTCTCCACTAACTACACACTACTCAATATATATAATCGTTAATGTGGACCCCTTATTCCACTCACTACTCTATACACTTTACACATCATCAATAAAGTAGACCTTATTCTCTACTAACTATACAACATTCAATACATTTTACAATTTACCAAATAAATCAACACAATTTATTAATATATGTGTCGGATCAAATTGGGAAAAAAGATCGTGGACGAATGGAGTATAATATTGAGTAAAAAGACAAGCAAAAGATGGAAAAAGTCCTCTTTCCGAAGCACTTTTCATAATTAACTAATCCGTTGTAAAGAGGATTATATAACAATTGCCTAATTTTGCCATGTGGAGTAATTTATATCATGTCATTATTTCCGGTTAATTTAAATTGTTCTAAGTAATACTACTACAATTGTAAGCAATAATTAGTTGGTTGCTGAAATTTGTTAAGATTTTCTTATAAAATTGATAGCTCCTAGCGAACAGAGTTAATATGTGCGTACGAATGAATAAACGAAGATCCTTATTTCAGTTACCACCGGTAAGATCCTTCCAAAAAAATTCTAATCCTAAATGCATTTGATCCTACAAAAAAGGGGTAACATGTAAACTAAAATTTAAATAAATTACTACAGAATTATGTAAGTTGTAAATGACTAAATTAAAGGGTAGCCTACTAGCATTGATGTTGATGAGATGTTGTGAACAAATTATGCACTCTCTATACACATACAGAACAACCAGTAATCCTTCACATTCTTCTCCATGGAACCAACCACACTGCTGCTTTTTTCAACAAGGGCAATTACTGTCTTGCCCTCTACTCACTTCTTATCACTCTGCAACATATCAATATATCAAGTAATCTGCCATGTGTTGCATCAATTGCTCTAAAGGTCATGCTTATATTAATGTAAATAAAGAAGTAAGAAGTTGTCATCGTACCTCCCCAATCGCAAGAGCTTAGGCTCTTGAAGCAGCAACTCTTGAAGCGTCGTTTCTTTGGAAGGCGAACTGCAGGAGACGAGAGCACACATGCCTATTATTAGTAACCTCAAACTGTGCAAGGAATAAGCAGAAATGTTCATTGATACAAGGAAAAGAAACCAACCTGTGAATGAAATCAAGAGTGAGAAGCCTGTGGCGGATGGTGTAGTCACTATCAACATAAGTTACAACGAGGCTACCAGCATCAGGGTGAGGCCAGCTCCTTGACGTAGGAAATCGTAGTAAAAATGTTCCAGGATCTTGAAGACCTCCCGGGCCTTCAAGTGTCGATTCTGCTTCTTCTTTGGTGATAAACCCTTCAATCCATATAGGTGACAATGAATCCCACAAAGCGTTAATTGCACTTTGTGACAAGGTAAAAGCTACCGGGAATAACCATGACCACATTCTCTCAAAATTTTCTTGCAAAACGACATCCCGGCAGCCAGCTATTCTCCTCAAACACTCGAGGTCCTGTCAAATATAAAAGGTTCAAACAACTATTCTAACTTGTATCTTACATAAAAGGGAATGGGAATATGGCTATAGATATGAAAAAACAATGAATAACATATGAATGCACAAGTTGATGTTACACCAATGTAATATATGAAGTATAAGGCCTTCCAAGTTTTTATACAAGATAAGATGCCACTGATGAAGAATCAACCCTGAGAGAGAGAGAGAGAGAGAGACGAGCAAGACCTGACTCATCAAAGGACGAGTAGAGCCGGCTATCTTCATGAAGTATCCGTTAATGCTGGTAACAAGATTCTCCCACAGAATGTGGTGGTTGTTCCCTGACATAGAAGTCCATGCTTGAAACCCCTCTTCTACCAATCTCTTTGCCATTTTGATTTGATGCCTGAAACACGCAATCATACTTCACTAACAAAAAGCATATTTGAATAAAACAATGTGGAAACATCAAAGCAGGTTCGACCATGTTTGAAGGTTACTAGGATGATGTTGATGAATCAATGACTTAGATAGGTAAATGAGTTAAACTACTTGTTGAGCTATTCTAAGCTCAATTTTTCAAGAGCTTGTTCGATCTCCTTTATGAGGCTCGTCACATAATTTAATATTTTAACTACTTTTTTGTTTTACTACCGATAAGTATATAGTTATCTAATTAACCTTATATATGTTCATATTAATGGTTTTCGAGCTCGATAAAGTTACCTATGATGTAAGCATCCAGAAAACAGAGAAACCTGCTTTTCAAAATGTGATATTTGCTCTTTAGTGGCTGAAATAGCAATTTCCTTAAGAAGGTGACACCTCTCCGCAGGACCTCCTAGGCAGTATTTGAAGATTATCAAATCTGAAATTGGAGTTGAAATACTTGGCACGCTTTTGGGGTCAGAGTTTGTTGAGTTGCTATTATCAGAAGCACATGAGTTGTTCTCTGTTCCACAGCGATCTTCTTGTCTCATCTTCACACTCTTTTCCTGTGCATTATCCTAATTTGGACAAATCATTGAATCTCAGTGCAGAAAGAAACTAGGAAATCAAAAGAAGCATACATAAGCAGAGTTTATATCATAATTATGCAAATTCTCAATCATGAATTATGTAGAGAGAAAAGAAAAATATCCCAATCTGGTATATACAGTTTAACCTGTAGAGGTATAAAGGAAGAACAAAGGACGAGAAATAACCGTTTGACAGGTAAAGTCACAAGAGCTACAATCTGATTTTTGTCATACACGACACATTGGAGTAAACAGGTCCCAAAAAGGCTATACCTGATTAACAGTCCAAGCACGAGAGTGGTCAACTTTGTCAACTTGCCTCAATTCTTCCTTGAACATCTCAAATGGCGCATCTTGTCCTAATTTGATCCGCTTTGATGATGGACTTGGTTTGGCTTCACGAACAATATTGGTTATAAGTTGCATTGATCCATCATCAGGACTAGGGGATTCAGATCCATTTGTATAATAAATTCGATTTGATGACTTTCTCAAAGTTATAGAAGCTGCTCGTGAATTTTTACTTCGTGAAACACAGCGAATCGGAAGAGATACAATCTCAAAAAAAGGGTAATTTCCCAATCTTGGAGCGTCAAATATAATCCGGAACAGCTTGTTGTCGCACTTTGAAGAAAGCTGAAACACAAAATTAAAGGAATCAGCATCTACTGAATGTAAGAACTTTCTTTCATAGTGTAAAACATAAATGGAATTTCATTGTTACTTCTGCAGCTGTAAAAATTAGATCCGCTTGTCTAGGAATCATCTCGGTACTAGTCCATTAAAATCAAAGTCAATCCATGATCCTATCTTCCTATTAGTGAAGCAAATCCAATAAAACAACTGGTTCCACAGAGAAGTGGTATCCCTTTCCCTCCCTTTCATGCTAGAATGGGAAATCCTATATTTAACATATTCATATGATTGAGTCCTTGGGTTTCCAAAATAGCGTAAAAAGAAGTGCTTCAAATCAATGGTTTCCAATGTTAGTGTCCAGAACCATGGCTCTTTTCACTGTTTTGGCCACGGAAAGCAACACACACCAAAGACCAAACTTTGGAAATGGATCACTATTTACTAGCCTATATAAGATTTGGAAGCTATATGAAAGTCAACTTCAAAAAAGTTGGGGCCTTGAGATCCACTCTGAACTATGAAGGTTCGTATATTTTAACACGGAACATCTTCTTCAGTAACATAGAGACCTCGGACAGATGATAGATAGAGTTTTTGTCAAATTTCTCAGGTCACCTTCCTATAGACACCTAATACTATATTGAAAGAGGTCAACTCAATGCATACCTGTGATATCTTGAGCTTAAAAGAAGCGCGACCATTGATCAGTTTGCATGGTCTATCATGAGAATCATATTCAATACCGTCATAGTTCATAAGAAGTGGGGGTTCTGCATCAGTAGTGTTCTCAACAGGAACTCCATTGTCAGCATATACAAGAGAAGCAACAACCTAAGATGGAAGGAGCAACATGCACATAAATACAAAGTTATATTTGTAAGTTTATTAACTATCAGGTGATGGAGATGGAAAACCTCCAAATCTTTGTTTACAGGACCACCAAATGCATCCAATAACACAACATCCAGAGAAAATATCCTGCGGCAAGATGCCTGCTTTGTTTTCACAAAAGAAATAGAATATAGGAGTTAGATCATAGAAATAGAATAAGTATGAATGTTAATTCACGGATCAACAAATAATAGCATAAACATATGCTAGGAAGACAAGAAACTGGTGCACTGTGTCGTCATCCTGTTTGATTTTGTACAAGGAGAGCAAGCAAAACTAAATCTTCATCAATGGTTCATATACAAATAAAGAAAAGTAAAGAATACTATAATTGGTTTTACCTTTCCACCAACAATGCTCCACACACCATCACGATCTTCTTCAATCTCAGATGCACTTGAATGGTCAATAGACAGTCGCAATGGAGGATCCTGGCATATTATTAGGGGGCAACAGTCATCAAACAATGAAGTTACTCATACCAAGAAAATAACTCATAAACGATGGATAAAACAAACCTTGACATAGTGGTTTCTGATAGCTGGTTCTGGAGACAGGATATCAAGTCCATGAACATAACCATGTAATATATCTTTGTTTTCATTGGGGCATGCTAAGCATATTCTTTTCATATCCTCTGCATGCAAGCCCTTGTCAAATGAGCAAGTCAAAGAATTTTCTCCCACAAGTTCTCCATCTACATGAAGCCTCATAAGATCCCTCAGGACCTGAAATTGAATTCTCGTGCTATTAGTACGTCAACAGGCATAAGAAAAGACTGCAACTCGCAACCCAGTCAGTCTTAACAAAATAAGGGTTGAACTATGAGGTAACCAAAAAACTCAGAGGCATGAAACATGCTACAACAGATAAATTAGCACTCTTCTTTCACAATTTTATGATTTATCTGAGAGGCTAACACTAATTCAATTGCAGACTTTTCCTGAACAATGAGCTCTGCATTTTGTTCTCAAAAGCGTAAAATATGAAAGCTAATCATATCCTGCAAAACAAATACCTCACATCCAACATGAACCCATTTTTTCATAGGGAACTCAATCTCAGTAGAGGTGCATGGAACTTCAGTCAACTGAATAGTTTTGTCAGGATATGGAGCCTCTTTGTGCATAAAAAGCAACGGAAAGAGCTTCATTTTCTTCTTTTCATCCAAGTACAAGAAAGGCACATTACAGGTGACATCTGGATGCTTCTGCATAATGAACAAGCATGATTGTCAATAGAGAAGTTAAGCTCATATTGATTTGTAAATATATTAGAAAAGCATAACAACCATAATTCGGGCATGGGACGATAAACATTATGATGCATCATTATAATATTATAAAGTAAAAGCTAAGCTTTAATCTTAAAGAACAATGAGATTAAAAAGCATGCTTTCACCATTTTCCCAGAACATAAAAAAGCAATATTTTTCGAATATATTCATTGAGCAAATACAACAAATTAAAGATCAATTCCAAAGCAGCAGTGGTTGCATAAAAAGAGACGGGCAAGCACCCTGGTATAATGGATCTAGCATCACACCACAATGAATTCTGAAATAGAAATAGAATGTGATAACGAACAAGTGACGCATGTATAATCATCCAAAAACACCCTTCTTCATAAATTTAATAGGGCATCAACGATAACAACCAAAGTAGCCAAACACCCCCATTTACTTTAATACATAAATCAGCAAAAAGGAGGACCCCAAGCAACAAGAATTTCCCAAATGCACAATACAACAGTAAAATAGAACTCGAGCTCCTCAAAGATTCACACTTTCTCGAATAAAGTGACCAACCCTACTCCATCCTTGAAAGCATCATAAATGAAAAAAATAAAAATAAACATATGCATTAGAGTCCATTTCACATGAAAAAAGGAAGGCCGAGTGAGGAGAGTAATAAGCCGCAAAACCTGAACTAGAATTGAAGTGGGGAAGGAAACACAATTATCAATGTAAATCCAGAAACAAAGCGCGAAACATCCATCTTCGTCCTCCGCATCGCCATCTCTTCTGAATTCCACTTGGAGATTCTTCAAGGAAACATAATCTTTCTCCTCCAGCCCGCTAAAATCACCCATCGTCCCCGAAATTGCCTTTGATCAGAACGACAAAAGTTCAGCAGAAACCCTCTTCAGGTATTTCACAGCTAGTAGTGAGGTATAGTGTGCAGTTGCAGTCGTGGTTGTGCAGAATTTCAAGGAATCGACGGATAAATAAGGTGGAGTAATAGATTTGTTATTGCGGGTATGTGGGTAATGCGGTTTGTTTGTGTTGTGAGGGGAAGTTGAGAGTTAAATGAGTGTGACGGCTGTTATTTAACGGTTGGTGGAGTCTTCGGCAGTTCGGCTTCTGGTCTTTTCCCCCGCTTCTGTATTTTGGGTTATCATCCCATGTTTCGCACCTACACATTCAAGGCCATTAAACTTTATAACAAACTCTATCTCTAAATTATTTTTTTGTCTCTATTTTAATAAATAAATCTATTCTTTTTATACACACAACTTAATTAAATATAATAAATTAAATCTAACATAAACTCCACTCATCAAACAATGTATTTAAATTCAAACTGTTTTCTTAATATGTGTATTCAAATCAAATTGGTGGATTAGGAGAATATACTCCTTTTTCTCTTTCGTAGTATTTCTTCTATCTAAATTTTTTTACTCCATACGTCTTCAATTTATTACTCATTTTCTCATTTTGATTCGTTTAAGAATTTTGTGCCTGACTCTTTTTTTCATTTTTTGTAAGTGAGTTCATTCACTTTTGATATGGAATAATATCAACTTTATTCATCTGATGAGCATAGGAATGATCTGTCTAGCAAATGACTCCCGGGATTTCGTTTAAAGACAACCTCTAAAGGATCTGTCTAGCAAAGGTGTCTCGATTTCTGCCTATAGACAACCTTTGGATTATTTAGCTCTGTCTAAGGAGGCTTACATGTCACCTTGTGTGTTTGATATTGGGTTTACGAGATAAGCTTTTTACCTATGTGACATGATGTCGACATCGTGCAAAATAATTGTCTTCCAGAAGATACTATTAACAATAAGATTGTTCTTCCATTTGGTATCGCTTTTATACCTTATATAATAAATTATATATATCTCATTCATTTTTACTTACCAACAGGGGCGGAGCCAGGCCCCCGAATGTACGGGGGGCAAAATTATTGCCCCTATTTTTCTTAATTTGTGGTGGGGCAAGATCTTGATATTTTTGATAAATTTATACATAATATTCATAATTTTTGATATAATTAGTACTAAGTGAAAAATTTTGAGGTGGGGCAATAGCCCCACCATTAGTACATGTGGCTCCGCCACTGCTTACCAATGTTAGCATATTACAATACTTAGTATATTTCTTGCATTCTTGCATACACTCAATCTATTACGAGTTGACTTGAGCGCCAGAATCTCTTCCCAGAGAATTCCGATCACTTATCCAGAATTGTTTTGCAAGAAATCCGTTCGAGCAGACCTCGTACGCAGATCGCGGCCAAAACTTCATCTACATTACAAGATTAAATTCAAATGTATGAACTCTAATCATTTTAAGTGTTCATGCATTATTTTATACCAGTTTGTGCACCCGTGCTATGCACGGGAATATTAAAACATATTATAAAGAGTATTCAACTTTATAATTATGAACATTATAATTTAGTAAAATATATTATATGTATAAGAATATGTATACATATAATTATTTTCAATTTACTAATGTGTTATAATTTTTTATATTAAATTTATATTTTATATAACATATATCAAATTAAATGTATTGTCGAGATCTTTAATTTAATATGCATAATATTGCAAATATTTTTACGAAGAAAATAAATAATTTTAGGAGAAATGTGTTATAGGAGAGAGAAAATAATCTATAAAGTTTTAAAAATTAATAAGCTAAATGTTAAACATAAACCAGATTCAGTTGTACATGTATATTATGATTTACTCAATGCTCAAGTTATCATGTAACAATCCAAAAAATCATTATAGAATCATGGTTGAACATGTATATTATGTTATCTTTCAGTTGATTTGGAATCGAACCGTATAGAACGGCTAGAATTATATTTATGAACTATCCAAAAAATTAATACTAATATATATGAAAATTTAAAAATTCTTATTATTATGATTACGTAATAATTTATATTATCATTTAACTTTTCAAAATTTTAATGTCGTTTTATTTGTTAATTTTAAAATTAGAATGACTAAAAAAATAAAATTTAAATATTATTATATTATTATATAAAATCATAAAGTTTTATTAATTTCCAAATTCCAAAATTAAATTTTGATTTTTAATTTATTTTATTATTAATATATTCATAAGTTTTAATGTGTTATTGTGAATTATATAAAAA
>JAPKLX010000015.1:924610-947869 GCA_026898415.1 Leonotis leonurus | reverse complement strand
TTTTTATATAATTCACAATAACACATTAAAACTTATGAATATATTAATAATAAAATAAATTAAAAATCAAAATTTAATTTTGAAATTTGGAAATTAATAAAACTTTATGATTTTATATAATAATATAATAATATTTAAATTTTATTTTATAGTCATTCTAATTTTAAAATTAACAAATAAAACGACATTAAAATTTTGAAAAGTTAAATGATAATATAAATTATTACGTAATCATAATAATAAGAATTTTTAAATTTTCATATATATTAGTATTAATTTTTTGGATAGTTCATAAATATAATTCTAGCCGTTCTATATGGTTCGATTCCAAATCCTGAACTATCTTAAAAACGATTTGGTTCTGATTTTGAATATTCGAAGGAGTTAGGTTCCAAACTACAATCATGAGCACTTCTACTTCTGTAATTTTATAAATTTTAATCGTTTTAAATACTAATAATAATTAATTGGTCATATAATAAAATTAACATAGTCATATTTATAAGTGTTATAATTTTTAGTTGTTTGAGCAATTTTTTAATTAATATTGATCTACATATAATTTATCTCACAAAGAATTGATTGTCTAAAAATATCTCTCATTGTGTTAACTAAAAATAAATATGAACGATTCATATTTTTATATTATATTATTTTTTATTATTTTATATTTAATAAAATAAAATAATTTTAAATATTTTCTCTAAAAATATTAAGACATCCATTAAAAAAAAACTTTATAATGAACTTCTATGCATGGTCTCAATTTATAATGGATTGAGTTTCAACTTTCATGCATAATATTAAAACATATTATAAAGAGTATTCAACTTTATAATTAGGAACATTATAATTTAGTAAAATATATTATATGTATAAGAATATGTATACATATAATTATTTTCAATTTACTTATGTGTTATAATTTTTTATATTAAATATATATTTTATATAATATATATCAAATTAAATGTATTGTCGAGATCTTTAATTTAATATGCATAATATTGCAAATATTTTTACGAAGAAAATAAATAATTTTAAGAGAAATGTGTTATAGGAGTGAGAAAATAATCTATAAAGTTTTAAAAATTAATAAGCTAAAAGCTAAACATAAACCAGATTCAGTTGTACATGTATATTATGATTTATTCAATGCTCAAGTTATCCTGTTGCTCTATTGGTTCACAATGTAGTCTTCCTTATGAAAGGTATAGAGATAGAATCCTATTAAGATTAATTTTTAAATTTAATAGTTGTAAGATTATATTTGCCATTGAAATTTAAGTTATTTACAAAATTTGTCACTCAAATTGATTTCAATTGGAATGCTTCCTGTTTTATATATATATAGATTATGTTGTGGATTAATTCTCAATTCAATCTTTAATCCAACAACTACAACTGGTGTAGTATGTGGAAACACCCATAGTGCAGTACTTGCGCATTTGCTAGAGATCAGAGGAACCGGGGGCTCCCAAGAAACGGCCAGGTTCAAGTTATATTCATTATTCAACACTCAGAACCAGAGCCAAAATAATGCACATATCAAGTAAACATCACAATCAAGATCATTAACACTACATTGATTAAGTCGGATACAAGATCGCACTATGCACACAGAAATAAATGTAATCTTTGGGTACAACGCTGTGATAGCCAACATGAGGCTACTTCATAATACAAATAGTTTTCAAATTCAGCATTTATGACCATATATTATAGCCTGCTTGCTTGTGCTGTGAAGGCCACCATCTACTTGGGCTTTAGTTTAAGAGAAACACTGCAAAGATTCAATAGGACAAGATATTAATCTGTTACAGATACATTAATCTATGACAAAAGTAACAATAGCATGGAATAGGAACCTGTTGATGCAATAGCGCTTTCCTGTAGGCGGAGGGCCATCGTCGAATATGTGGCCAAGATGTGCATCACAAGCTGCGCACAGAACCTCTTGACGTGGCATGAAGATTATAGACAGATCCAGCTTTGACTTCACGTTGTTTCCTATAGGCTGATAATACGAGGGCCATCCAGTTCCGCTATCAAATTTCGTGGATGACCTACCACGCGGTGCACCAGGTTCAGACACAAGTACGATATGATTCAACTAGTATGTAAACTAGTGGAATGTATTGTTAATCCACTAGGAAGTCTGAAAATATGTGAGGTACTCACTCAAACAAAGGAGTGTCACAGCAGATGCAATGGTAAGTCCCAGCGGTTTTGGAGTTCCAATATTCTCTGCGCATATGATTAGAGAATGTTACACTACAAATTAAGATGTACAAATAGGAAAAGAATATGAGTTAGTAGAATATGAGTACTAGTGATTTCTTCTTTCAAGCAATTGCTATTTGAGTTATCAAAAGCCATAACTCGTGATTCTAAGAACACATTGTAAAAAGGGACTAGCTCTCCTCATGGTGTTGCAGTTTGTCTAACTTCCATGACTAATTGACCACTAGCAAAGCAAAGCAGTTACATACGGTTTCGTCTACTACCATGATTCTTAGGTTAGGGTTGTCGAATAATCTATTGCGCAGGAGCAACCACCAGCAGAATAACTTGTTAAATATTCCTCTTATATATCTCATATAGTGCACAAGCCAAAACCAGAAAATCTGAAGTTTCATGTCTCACACCATTTTACATTGCGTAGTAGACAAGTTCTTTGCTTCATACAGCCATGACAAGTATGAGGCAGAGGAGACAAATCCCAAGAACTAGCTATCCTTAAAGTTCCTTGCTAATAACACATATTTAGAAAGAGGTCGTACCCTGTGAATGCCCTCTCAGTGCCCTTCTGTCTAGTAACATAGAACTGTTGATCAGTTAGCTTCTTCTTCCATTCTTCTTCACTTACCGAACTGTAATTGGTGCTTCCTGCAAATAGATAATGTTACACCTAGCTGTACAGAAATATGAATAAAAACTTGTGTTTGTAGAACATCATGAGCAAATCTGTACATTCAAAACCTCATAGAAACTGTACTTGGAGCTTGTATGAAAGTAAAATGCCATATTCCAACATCTAAACATCATTTAACATATTAATTCGAGAACTGCAAATATATTTTCATCAAGAATTCCAAATATTGTGTGTGACCAATCTCAAGCCTATTAGCACAATCACTTATAACAACTTTGACATATTAATAATCAAAAGAAGAAAAACCATTCTGCTCGTTAATTACAACCAAACAAGCACGACAGCAATTACAGAACACGTATTAAAATCAACACATTTCGCTACAAACAGAACAGAACCAACAAAGAAGAAATCAGTAAGAAACATCTCATAATCCAAAATCCAATCTTTCTCTCTTTATTTGTAGTTGCCAAATTGGGAGACTCGAAAGATCAAGAAAACTGTTGCAATCAAGCAGAAATATTCGATCGGGAGGGAGACCTTGAGTGCTATCTTGTTTCTGAGGAGAAGACGAAGAAGAACCCATGGCAGAAACAGGGAAGAAGGGCCTGCCTCTGAGTGTGCGGAGTGCTTTCCCAGCAAAAGCAAAAGAAATCTGGCTCTGGCTACTGCCTAAACCCAAATGGGATTTTGGTGTAGAATGGGAATTAAGGATACAGCTGAAACTGCCTTTGGCTATGGCGTAGCACCCCATTCTAGAATATACTCACAAACGCCGTTAAATTTACCAAACAACTGCTTCTGCTGCCTCCAAACTAATTCTATTCAGGCTATTTTACTGTGTCCCAGTTTCCATTCTATAACGGTGATCCCTTCATCTCCACCGCCCAATGAGCCAACTCCTAATCATTTTCGAGCTCTTATTGGACAACATCTTGACGCCCTGATAAAAGTCTGTACTGGATTATTTTTGGACAGGTGGCGCATCACCATCCAGCCGAATAAGAGTGAAGGCTCCCCTATCCACGTCACCATAACTGACCTGCCTACTCGTTCTACCGCAAAATGGATTGGACCGGCTCATCGCAATTGTTTTAGGTGGACCGGCTCAACCCTAAGGGTGCGTTTGGTACACTAGATGAAGGCAGATAAGATAAATAATCTGCCTTCATCTAGTGTTTGGTAGGAAAATGTGTTAATACGAAGGGCCCGTCAGAAAAGTGAAGGCCCTCTACTAATTCACTGTTTGAAGCTTAATAATAATGAGAAGACTTTGGGCGGATTATTTGTAGTGATTGAACAGTAACATACCTTCTACAACAACCCGCATCGATTCCCACACCACATTCCCACTTTGCCTCTTTCTCCCACATTGCTGTGAGACGCTCCGTCGAGTTCTCCTCGAAGAATTTCTTTTTTGTTTCTTTGTTTCCTAGGTAACACATACGTTTGTAAAATCACTGATTTGGAAGGTAGTGTTTTATATTTGTAGCTTCGAACTGATACTGAATGTTTGGGAGGTTTTATATTTCTTGGGTTTGCTGTTCGTGTGTTCTCCATTTCTACAAATTTGGGGCAAAAAAGGTTCTATTAGAACCTAGTATCCCAGGTATGTATGTAATATTGTAATTGCTTCGATTATTTTTTTTAGATATAAATTTTAACGTTGCAAGGTTTCTAATTTCTTGCTCGTATCTATTTTGAAATTGGGTGGAAGCCGAAAAATTGGGTTAAAGCTGGATTGGGTTTTATTTCTTCCACGCTACCAAATTGGGTTAAAGCTGAATTTAAAATCAAAGCTTTGAAGGTATGTACGTGATAATGTTTCTTCGTTTTTTAAAAATCCTGATTTTGTATGGTTTATGATTTTGGGTGTAACAGGTTTCGAAATTGTGAAATTACTAGTGTTCTTGGTGTTGCAAAGGAAATATGCATTTTATTTGAAGGTCACTGACAATATATGTCTCAATTTCCATATACTTTCTTGCATTTACAGTTCCTGTTTGAGGCTGCAATGTACGTAGTATTTACGTCTCGTCATTTGTTTGTGTTCATATTTATTTGAAGGCCACTCACAATATGCTGCATTATGTTTGTGTTTTCGAATGTTTACGTCTCGTCATTTGTGTGTGTTCATATATTGAAATTTTAGAGCTATTCCTAATTGTGTTGAAATGGTACTGAAGCACCATGTTGTCATTGTTTTAGTTAGAACTATGGTCATAATCAATCCCACATAGAACTGCTCTGCACCTAGAACTGCACTGCACCAAATCATACAAATAGAACTGCACTGCACCTATTGTTACAATTGTTTTAGTTAGAGTTATGCTTTTGTGCGTTCTTGTGCTGCTGCTATTTGTTGTTATGCTCACTGCACCTAATTTGACTGGTTAGTTCATTAGTAGGTTTATATATGTTATGTTATAAATTCAAGAAAATTGATTTGTTGTCATTAAACTCCATCTGGTAAACTGCCATATGATATATATTCAAGTAACTTGGCTTCCTCATCTATTGTTCTTATAACAAGTTAAAGTGGTAACTCATTATCTGATGTTTTAAGAACAAAAATGACAGCCATGGAACACAGATTCGAGGTCATGGAAACTTCTCATTTGCAAATGGTGCTGTTGAGCCTTGGAGCCGAACTGTCTGCAGAGGATGATTATGAAATGGTTTTAGGCTCGGAGAATGATGGCCACGCTTAGTATAATAAAGCTCAATTGCTCAAATGGTGGATGATCCACAAGAAGGAGCAACGGTGCTACTAAACACTGCAAAGGGTCATTTCTTGTTTGAAATTTCTGGTTATTATTAGCTGGTTCAGACATCTAAGAATTTTTTGTTGAGGAATTTGAGATACTCTATTTACTCTATATATAAGGCCCTTATGTTATTTGGTGTCTCAATTTATAGATGATTTAATGCTTTCAAGTTTCTGTTGCATATTTATTTCCTTGATGATTAAAAACCAGTTTAAAGTGTTAATCTTTATTTCTTTTTTTGTTGAACTTCCAAGTCAGGACTGATCAAACTTCAACCACATTAATACGTTCATTATCTACGGTAATTTCAGCAAAATGGTTAATCGTTATATAAAAGAATCCAACCCTATGAATTAAATCTGAATTAAATCTGAAGGCAGTACACTCATATCAAACCCTAGCCCAGAAATGTTACCTTCATTCGATGTCATCCTATTGCAGTCAACTGGGATATGGGATTAGAGGGAGATGAAGAGAAATGCCAAATTTTATAGTTCCTGAAGCTCGCCCTTCGGTTCGATTGGGATATGGGATTAGAGGGAGATGAAGAGAAATGCAAAATTTTCACACCTCTGACTTCTGCAAATGAGCGCGACCGACAAACAATTGGGATAGGTGATTAATAATCTTGTTTGTAATCTATCTACCAAACAACATAATAATTATCTCATCCCTTCTCATCTTATCTACCAAACGTCATATTAAGTTATCCTACCTAATAATTATATCTACCAAACAGAATATTAAATTATCCTACTTTTTGAAACTAGCTACCAAACAACCTATTAAACACTATTCACATTATTAATCACTACACTATTCACATTAATAATCCTATCTTTCTTCATCTCATCACACGTACCAAACGCACCCTTAAATACCAAATCGGAAATTATGGAACCCAATCAGAACCAAAACCGTTTAAAATTTTTTATGGTTCAGTTTCGGTTCTCATTTTTGGAATTGTTGGATCGACATTTCAATTCGCTTCGAATCGGAAATTCCACCGTCAACACCACTACTCGATTGGCTGGCACTGGTTCGACTCCAACCGTTTGAAAAGGCATGGACAAACCCAACATATTAAATTTTTATATTCATGTGTGTGTATATATATATATTTCAATTTATAAATACCTTTTATATTATGATTTTTAATTATTAAAATAATAAATAGATATATATTAATTTCAATTTAATTATATAACATTTACAGTCTAAATAATGAGAATTTTTTTTAACTATAGTATATAACTCATTCGAATTATATAAATTGTACGTGTTAATCTATAACTAAAATGTCATAAAATTATATTTTTTTTATTTTTGATAAATATGAAATCTCATTAATAATTATATATATGTAAATATTTATTTTAAACAAACATTAAATTATTCAGTAATTATAAGTATATATATATATATACACGTGAAATATATATATATATATATATAGAATATTGGTCATTAACCTTATAATTCTATATAATTAGTTATATGAATCCACATTGAAATTGTTCTATATAATTAGTTATATGAATCCACATTGAAATTTTAACAGATTCCAGGAAATGAGAACTCAAATAAAATTAAACAAGGTTAGTTAATTTTACATTCAACCTTTAACTAACTTTGTCAAAGAGAGCTCTATAAAATAACTAGATGTGATCTTAGATTTTTAATTAAGCTTGTTAATTGAGATTAGGTTTGTTAACTCAAGCCAACATATTGAACATGTTAAAATTTGTATTTTTGAATATTTACCTTCAAAAAATTAATTTTGAAAAAAAAAAACGATTAGCAGGTTACTGGTTCAATTAGTTTTTTGTTGGTTTTTACTTGTTCACCCCTTTTTTTTTTTAATGTTTACAACCTTATCGTCAATTAGTCTAGCTTGTTCAGAGATATTTTCATCTCATTCATCATTAATGTATGGATTAGAAACATTAAAACTACAGTTTGATGTTGTTTTTGTTAGGGAGGGCGTAAATTCAATGTTTGAGCAATGAAATAAAATATATTATGAATAGAAAATTCTTAAGGTTTGATTTGTGTATATTTGGGAATAAATAAGTAGATTTATATATATAGGATGGAGTTCAAATAAAAAGGAACATTAAGGTATAAAATAGGAAATGATCTGGGCCTTAGATTTTCATGATCGGACGGTTGAGATCTTGACCGAAAAATGCATTGCTTTTAACTATGAAATGCATTGTGAAAATGTAATTTGAGTCATGCATTGCATTTAACTATGAAATGCATTGTATTTAACTATGAAATGCATTGTTTTTTGAACGCATAACTGCCCACTTCAAATTTTACGAAAATAACCTTATGTATATATAATGGCGCGATTTTTGTTTTAATCATGGCCGTCGGATGGTGTTGATCTAATGGCCCAGATCATTTCCTATTTTATACTTTAATGTCTCTTTTTATTAGAACCACTCCCTATATATATATATATATATATATATAGAAGCTACAAGTTCAAACTTAATTTTATAATTACTCAAGTCCCTTGACTTTTCGTGATTCAAAATAGTCACTTGGCTCTTCAAAAGATTCACTTGACTTTTCAATTATTTATCAGTAGTATGTGATAAGTACACATTAAAAAATATATATAACTCGATATGTCCATGCTTTATACAAGATTGAAAATTGGTACGCAGAAATGCATCAATTGAGCTTTCCAACAAATAGTGTATTGCCCACATATATGTATGATATAAAAATGATTTGCATAAGTGAATGTGTTGAGATTTCAAACGAATATTGTTTGGCGCCACATAAATTGATTTGTAGAAGTTCATATGTGGAAGACAACGAAGATTAATAACAATATAGAAGGTCTCACTAGAAGTACATAGAATTGTGGCGAAAATTATCGAAATTAAAATTAAAATTTTAAATATTCAAAAAATATTAAATATTGTTGCTATTTCCAACATCATCAACCTCCTAAATAATAGGTGTGTTCAAGAAGTTAGCATATATATATATAATAAATTAAATAGACGGATTCACGAGCCGGATCTGGATGAGATCTAAGTCTCGAAATGTGAACTCTAGTTCTGATATTGGAAAAAACCTAAAAGTTGGTCGGTTTAAAAATAAATGAATTGCTAATCGTAGAGTAGTATTCTTATCAAACTTAATTAAATCTAAACGCAAATAAAATAGGGGAGGTTTGAGCAATTTCATTCCCCTTTATCAAATCAAATTCAAAATTTGATTACGATTTAATCTCAAATTCAAAATTTGAATACGAAAACATTTATACTTAACTTCTTGTTGGCAAATGAAATGATCAGCTATCTCCTTAATAAGAACTTTGAAGCTTGAGCTATTGCAGCAACCGAATGGAATGTGTTCATACTTTTTAATTGTAATGTCAGATTTTTCGTTTTTAATTTGTATGGTTTCAATTCATTTGAATTTATGTAATTTCAATTGTGATTTGTGTATTTTTTTTTTTTCAATTATATGATTTATGTATATATATATTTATCAGTTTGTATGGGTTGATCGTAATTGATATTTTTAAATATAAATATTTGTTAATGCCAACTCCAATTTTCAAGCAACGATCGGGTGTCTGAATCAAAGAAGAAAAGAAACATATATTAAGATTGAACATAAAATTGTTCGTTATAAAAGGTTGAGCCAAATTGTAAATCACTCGTAACTTTGAAGTATTATAGTCCAAATTACATATAAATTACTGACGTCGACATTATATAAAATAAAGATAAGAAAAAGATGAGTATGTGAAAATAAAACTAATAAGTAACAATTAAATAAATAAAGAGAACAATTTTAGATAAACACATTAGTTTTGTCTTAATAAACTCAAGTGCAGTCCAACACTTCATCAAGAACAGCAAGAGCTAAACACAATCGATCGAAGTTTGGCTTCTCAATCAATGGGAGTATTCTCAGCTCTCTCACCACCAAATCCATGGCACCATCCCCACTACCCCGACAACCCCGCACTTCAAAACCAATTCGCCGCCCCCTCCGCCAATTTCCGCTCCCCGCTTCCGACAAAACCCAGACCCTTCCCGTGTTTCGCCTTCGACTCCTCCAAGGACAACGTGCCGCCGCTGGTGGTGGTGGGATCTGCCAACGCCGACATCTACGTGGAGATCGAACGCCTCCCCAAGGAGGGCGAGACCGTCTCCGCCACAACGGGGCAGACGCTCGCCGGCGGCAAGGGGGCCAATCAGGCGGTGTGCGGCGGAAGATTGGCGTACCCGACTTACTTCCTGGGGCAGGTTGGAGAAGATGCTCACGGGAGGCTCATCACGGAGGCGCTTGAGGGCGGGGGAGTCGTTCTCGATCGGTTGACCACCGTCGCCAGCGCTCCCACGGGGCATGCGGTGGTGATGCTGCAGTCTGATGGACAGAATTCTATTATAATTGTTGGTGGTGCTAATATGTCCGGATGGCCGGATAGTTTGCCACCGGAGGATTTGGAGGTGGTGGAGAATGCTGGTATTGTCTTGCTTCAGAGAGAGATTCCTGATTCGGTTAATATTCAGGTTGCGAAGGTGAGATCTTCGTCTCCTTTTTGGTCTTTGGATTCGTTAAGTTTGGTTATAATATGTTATTAAGCGAGTGCGAGTGTTGTTTTGAGTTCTCTTCTTCTCATGAACAATGTTCTAGAATGTAGATATGTCTTCATGATCATCTCCGTGGAGATTGAAAGGCGAGATCTTGGCGTTGTCATTGTCATGTCAAATGGCTCTATTTGGTGTTGTTGAGCTTGAACTGGATACTGGAATGTCAAAAGATGTTTTATTTATGTTTTGAGGCTTATTGTTTTCTAGTTTAACTTGTGCGTTTTTTGATGGTATCCATTGGCATTGTTTCTGTCTAGATTGTCTTCTAGCCTTTTCCTGTTGAGCTTGAACGCAGTAGTTTTATACATTGCTGATGATTTTTCAGAAGTAGGGTTAAATTCTTTCATATGATTTTCTCAGGCAAGCCGCATCAGTATAACCAAGTGGAAATAACTTATTAGTCTTGAATTCCATTTTGGATTGATTGAAAAGTACTTATTAGTCTTAACTTCCATTTAGCTGCTTCCCATGAGAAATATCTGCCACTTGTGCTAAAGCTTTATGTCTTGTGTGAAGTTATTGATATGTAGCATATTTGTAACTTTTACTCTACACATGAAAATTTTGAGTTAATAAGTGGTTGGCTTCTTTTATATAGTTTGACGATGTATATAACTGTGTGCACAATGTATGATTTAGTACTTCGTATAACACTATGATTTAGTACAATGTATGATTTAGTACTTCGTATAACACTATGATTTAGTACAATGTATGATGGTGGTAGAATACTAGGTATGAGTTCTCCACGCCATGCACGTCAAATTATCCAAGTCATAACTGTTCTGCACTCGAGCTTTTGCATATTTTTAATTCACTTTGCTACCCAATAGACAAACCCAAAAAGGATGTGGATGTGGAGAAGACTTTGCTACTTGAACAGTGCAGGATTGATGAGAGATAGGGTCTTGTAAAGGAGAAAGCATTAAGCATATTAGCTCCTTTGCCTTATTTATTTTCTGTAGAATTTTTTGAAGGAGAACTCAAAACAAATATTATGGGTTATTTGTCACTATCAAATATATCCGATGTAGTTACTTTAATAAGCCAAGTCTGAGCGATGTTTTCTGCAAGTGGCGATTTAGATAAAATTATCTGCTTGCAGATAATCAATGTTTAGCTTTAGCCTACTTATTGCTGAATTCAATTAGTAAAAGGAAATATGTGCATTTGTTTCTTATGGCTTTACAGTGTGCTTGTGCAATCTTTCTCATGCATTCAGGCTGCACGGAGTTCCGGTGTTCCAGTCATCTTGGATGCTGGGGGAGTTGATGCACCAATCCCTCCAGAACTACTTAAGCTTATTGATATTTTAAGCCCAAATGAAACTGAGCTCGCTCGTCTAACAGATATGCCCACAGAAAGTTTTGAACAGATCACCAAAGCTGCAGGAAAATGCCATGAAATGGTTAGTTTATCTAAGGATGGCATCTGATTGCATTCATTTCAGATTTTACCTTTTCAAAGTTGATTGGCCTATCTTTTTGCCTGGATCTTTTCTCCAGGGTGTTAAGCAAGTGCTCGTAAAACTTGGTGCCAAAGGTTCCGTTCTTTTCACGGAAGGAGATGAACCAATCACACAATCTATCATATCAGCTCCCAAAGTGGTCGATACCACAGGAGCAGGGGATACATTCACGGCAGCTTTTGCAGTCGCCCTTGTGGAGGGAAAACCCAAAAAGGAATGCTTGAAATTTGCTGGTACATTCAACTATCCCTTTCCTACTCGTTCTTAGTAAAAGCTCGGTCTCAAAAGGTTATCGATCATTTCTCAGCTGCAGCAGCTTCACTCTGTGTTCAAGTGAAGGGTGCCATACCGAGCATGCCCGACAGAAAGTCGGTTTCAAATCTCATTCAGATGCATTGAGGATGAACATGTAATAACAGGTATTCTTCTTGAAACTGATAGTCTACTTTTCTCCTTTAACTGCACCAATACATTTAATATTAGCTCTCTATTCTGATTAGTGATTAATGATCGTCCTTCTTGATTTTGTAACTGATTAAACATTCTGCATGGAAATAAAATTTGTTTATTGCGTCGTTTTCTTAATGGTTCTTGTTTGTTGGATGGAAAGTTAGCATTTACTCTTAACTTTCGCTAATATTGACTTGTTTCGTTGACTTTTTTCATTTTTGGCCGTCCTAGATTTATTTTATAAATAATAAAAAATAAATATTAAAAGTTGTACGATCTTTTTTAGTTATATCGTACATTCGGACATAAATCTTTATCTTGTATTCGCAATTTTATCCAAAAAAATTGGACAGTTTTTCATATTTCCGGTGATAATTATTTACTTGACAATTTTCATTTAAACCTCCACGATGACATTAAAATTTTATACACCTGTCCGTTTATATTATAAATCCATAAAGTAATAAAATAAAAAACTGAATTAAATTAATTTGACATTTGAAGCTGGAAAGCTAAATATTTAAGTAAATGAAAATCCTGTGAAATAGAATTTTAATGATGTTCACAAAATTGCTACAAGAAAAATCGAACCATCACCAAAACTTTTTAAGGCGATCACTAAGAAATCAAATACTTACAGAACGAGAGAGAAATATTGAATATTGCGGTTTCTATAGGTAGTTTAATTTTAAGGAATTGGATGTTGAAGTGACGATTTCAAAATTTACTTTAGTTATGTGAATATACAACAGAAAAGTATCTGCAAATCTCAATAATAATAACAATTATAATTCTTAAGAAAGATTTATTAGAAATTTGATTCCGATTTCAAAACTTGATGGATTAAGTCTAAAGCCTATAGTCTAGTTTTAGAGCATTTTCGGTATTAGAGCTCGGGCCAAGGCTCGTTGTTTGGGAGTTTGAATTCACGCTGGAGCTTTGTATCGGAGACTTTCAAATGAGAGTTTGGGCTTGCATTAGAGAGCTCCGTCGGGAGCCCGCACTGGTGAGTGAGAGAGTCTCTTAGGTGTGGGACTCCCACCCCCGATTTCTTTTTTTTTTTTATGCGTAATATTTGTTTTTTATCCAATTTTTTAATTAGATACAAGAATTCTGATTTTGGGAGTTGCACAATGGTGATGTTTTTGATCGAACCCGTATGAGAGACTTACGAATTTGTAGGATCCACAGGTTTAATTAATTACATGAATAATTAATTCTTATACAAGTAATACCACATAGGAGAATATAAATGCGGAATAAATAAATGTATACATTCTCCTACGCAAGTCCTCCGCTTGTGGAGAAACGATTTGAATCGTTGACTATCTAACAACAATCCTCACTGTTCGAATTCTTCTCTTGATCTCCCACGATCTGACTTTGGAGCTTCTAACCTATTTTCGAATATAGTGTGGACGAATCTATCTAGTAATTAGGAGAAAAGAAGAACGGAAATTGAAGCTTGGAATGCTTCAAAATTTTCGAAAATATAGATATAAATCTCTATAGGGGCGCATGTTTCTATGTGTTGGAGAGAGAAATTGAAGCTTGGAATGCTTCTTTGTACTATGTACTAGGTTAGAGCGTCTAAACATAATTGATAAGATCTCAAATAATAGAACCGTAATTCTCACTTTAATCTACAACAGTTTTCATTTATAATTCAAATTTGAATTTGAATTATTCAAAATTAATATGGGGACTTGAACAAATCCATAATTTAATTAAATCAATTTTCAAATTACTTTTGGGCTCAACTAAATTTAATTAATTTTTTGATCCAACTTAGACTTAAATTAATTAATTTAAATTACTCTATGGAAATGCAATAAAGTGCAATTCTGTTATAAATATTTATCGACTTCACTATAAAGTAAATATTGAACTCATCTCGATCCATTCGAATTACGAATGCAACCCTCTTATTATTAATTATTTCTCGCGTTTAAGATTTTCTGAATCCATTAATTAATTGAGTTTGCTGACAACTCACAATTAATTAATATATTTATTCGTGAATGATCCGATTCAAACCTTAATTATTACATGTGAAATAAATTCTCAACCGGCCGGGTTTCTTAAACATTTCTGAACGCTCACGCGGATTTAATCAACTCATATCACCGAGATGCGATTTTGTACGACTGACAGTCGAGCACATCTGGCTAAGCCCATCACTACCGCCCAATACATCACTATTTAGGGTTACGAAAAACCCGCAAGCGTAGATGAATCAAAACAGCGTATAATCAACCGTCTATACTAATATCATCGTCATAGATTAAGAAATGAATTAATTTCTGAGACCTCGTTCTAAGTGTTAAGCCTAAAGTGTGTACTTTAGGTTCTCGCAAATTATACGAGGTTGATTGCATGTGGCAAGCTAACCCCGTCGGATCTCGATGGAAATCTTAACAGGGCGGCTCTAATCCTAAGTGCTATTAAAACAAGAAAATGAAAATCCTAGAGACTCTAACAAAGATAAATTGGAGGAACAAGAAATAAAACGAAAACAATAAACAAAATAAAAGGGTGGATTTGGGATTGAAGGGCCTAGAATTTAGAAAACCTACAATTAATTAAATCATGCTCCTCTACTCATGCTATTGTTCGTTCTTCAAGAACTTCCTAAAAGTTAGTCTAATTAGTTACTTACGTATCCCTAATTAGACAGAATCACAACTCTCGTATTAGATATCCCTAATAAGAATTACTCAAATAAGAACAATGATTCGAATTCAATTAATGACTTCCTAAAGTTCCTTAATCACCAACTTTCGTATTTGACAATTAAGTTGTAATTCTAACCTACGTACTCGAATTACACAATAGGAAAATCAATAACAACTACGAATATGATTCCTACGTTTTCGATTGGAATCATTGTTTGATTTAACCCTAGGTCTATATTGGAATCATCTCTCGATCTCAACCAATAAACGATAAATCAAAACAGTGATCAAACGTTTCAATTAAACAAGCAGGAGTTAAATCAAACAGCACGAATTGAAGAGCAATCAATAAAGAATTAAAAGAGATTCTAAACCTAGGGCTCTCATTTGCTTCTTCATCTTGGCTTTTCCTTCACGTGTATTCTTCGGCTTGACCCGCTTCACTTGGCTTCACACGCACCACTACAAATGCTCCGCATTTAGCTCCGATCTCTCATCATTCCACCATCCTACATCAAAACACGAAAAGCACATGATTGGCGTAAAAACGAACAAGAAAAAGAACAAAAATGACAAACCTAAAGACTAGATATGATAAAACGAAGATAAAAAAACATAACAAAAACCTACTAAACACTAAGTATCAACACGTTAGAATTTATCTCATTGTGAAACCTCTCAATATGTATACGCAAAGCATGTGTATCCGCTTATACATACCGACATCATTCTGCGGGCTAAACTCAGCTCTCGCATCAAATGATATCGCAGCCTTTACCGACTAGACTGTCCAAGTCTGTCTAGACTGACTTTATATTACAAAAGAGTTGATTGTGTTACCTTCTGTGACCATCGATCCACCACACAGTCTATAATTGTAATAAATGACTTGTTTGCAATTCAATATATAATAATAAAAAATAAGAAACTAATGATAGAAACATTTATTCTCATTAAAGTGAAAATCAAAACAAGTATAATATATCGTCTAAGCATAAAACATATTTTGAGCTATATAAACCCTAACATTTTTTATGAAACTCTCAAAATATGGTGTACCCTACTAAAAAGATGCTAAAAGTTATAAAAAAAACAATGGGAGCACCGATGTTTGGGAGTCCAAATTGAGGATGTTCTTAGTCTTGTTTTAAGAAATTTTCATTTATATGTATTCCAAAACTTGAAGATGCAAAGAATAAAAGACCAGAATATGAATTTATATTTTCCCTCCTATTTTTTTTAAATGATGTTTTGATGTTATGCATAACTATTAAGGAAATATTTTCATACATATATTAACCTTATTTATCTAATTTATTCTCAATAACTTTAATTATTTTTGTGTAAAAAAGAGAGTCTTGTATAAAGTAATTTAAGTGTAAAAACAATTAAAGATACATTAAATGTTAAGAATATGATGAAATCTAAATGAACTTTCATGATTTAAATAAGGGTATGGTGGACAAAAGTATCCAAAACATCATTTATTTTTCAAAAAGTTCAAAAGGCCAAAACATCATTTATAAAAAATAGGAGGGAGTACAATATCGTATACTGAAGAACTTTAGATGTGACTCCACATAAAAATAGACCTTGATGTCATAAATTGAAAAGTTGCACCGAAGTCAAAGCATGTCATAAGTGTTAAAGTTATTTCCCACTTTAGACTGAAAGTTAAGGTTTCAAAAAGACTACACTCAAAGATAAATCAAGTACGAGGTGAGTTTTTTCATTTTAGGAAAATATCTCAAAGTCGGCTTAGAAAAACTCTTTACATACTTACACAATTTTGGATTGAAAGGAGGAAAGATAAGGTGGAAAAAAAATATAATAAATCAACTTATTTTCAATCTCAAAGCCTTATTTATAGAAACACTATAAACCAAAGATATTTTTAAGCGTTTTTAAGCTGGTGTTTGACTGAACTTGTAAGCACTTTGAAAGTGTTTGACATATTATGCTTTTTGAAAGTTTATAAGTTGTAAAAATAAGCTCTTGGATTTTATATGGTGTTCAAAAAATAAGTAGTTTCACCCCAACTTAATTCTTCATGAATTTATAAGTTGCAACAAAATTACATGAATAATCTTACAATATTTTGTTTTTAACAGAATTTATCCAACAAAATCACATACGAATAGTTTAAAGTGTCAAACATTTTATCATCTTAAAAGCTCTTTAAAAGAGCTTATAAGCTCATTTATCCAAACACATTGACAACTTACAAGTTCTTAATTTATGACATCTTATAAGCTCTTGCAATAGTTTAAGAGCTTATAAGATCTTTAAAATAAACTTATCCAAACACCCTCTAAGTTATAGTTTTCAAATTTTATTTTTTATCTAAGGTCAATCACTTTACATATCTAGAGCTTGTAAATCTAACAATTTATCTTAGATTATGTACTCATTGTAAAGACTTATAAGAAATGAAAGGAGATTACTTATCTTCAATTCATTAGAAATCCTCGATTCACATCGAGAACGTAGATGTATGAGTGTTTATCAACGAACCATACAAATATTTCATTGTGATGTTTTCTATTATTCTACTCCCTCTGTCCCACTATATTGATCAAAAATGGCCAAAGTATGTCTAATGTAATGAGACAGATGGAGTATTTAATTTTGCACAATTTCTATAGTTACTTTGATTAAATTTTAGTTCAAATGCATTAATATTAACTAACACAAATCTGAAAATTTTGTTTTGATTGAATTTATTGTCACAAACTTTTACATTTTTCAATTATAATCTCGTTTTGGTATGAATAATAATAATAAATAATCTATATGCAATCTCAATCGTTTTAGCCTGACTTCCGCCCTTGGTGTTACATTTTGTGAATGTGATGATGAATAATCTAGTACAAATAATTGATGTCCTAACTTAAATTATGCTTATTTTGAAAGAGAAGGGATGTATGACTGATTTCTATTTTGTTTGTTTTGATATTAATAAATTTAGGCAAGACGGTATTAAATTTTGAACATACCTCTTATCCCATTTAATAATTAATACATCATTGATGTACTAAAATGATTTATATTTTATTATTTTTAAATGTTCACAAAATTTTTATATTTTAAATTTTTTATTTATATAAATAATACTCATCAATATTAATAATAACTTACCTGAAACTCAAAATTCAATTACTAATTAAATATAATATAATTTAAAATAATATACTATGTGATATTCAAACTCCACCAACATTATATTTTTATTGAAGTTCAATATTTCATTCGTCCCGCTATTAGCGACTTGTTTCTTTTCGGTACGTAAAATAAAGAGTAGTGTAAAAGTTGAAAAAGTGATGGGGTCCACACATTTCTAAAAGTAACTTTTTGTCATTTAGGAAAACAAGTCAATATTAGTGGACAACCCAAAAATAAAAACAAGTCACAGGTATATTATTAAAAGTCATGTTGATTTAAATTATCAATTATGAATCATTTTGGTGAGGAGATTATCATATTCATGAGTTCTGTTGGCTTTTTATACATTTAGATATATAGGATAAAGAAAGATGAAAAAAACTTCAACCTTTGTTTCTCCTTATTTCCATCCCTCAATTTTACTAATTTTCACTCGAAATGAGTCATAATAGAGCGTAATATTATATCACATTTGCAGTAAAAATTGTAGAGATTAAACGTTGAAAATAAAGACAGAAAAAATAATTTAAATTATATATATATATATATATATATATCATCTCCAACAATCAAACGCAGTCTAAATTATCAATCAACATTTTATAAAAATGTGGTTTCATATTTAAGGAATTAATAAATATATATTAGTATAATGTCAAATAGATAAGATACCAGGATAGCTCTTATTTTAAGATATAAATTTATAAGTTTTTATATTATTGTTGAGAGAAAAATCATAGAGTTAAATAGGTATAATTATCCACTTTTATACAATATCTATTCAAATTTTTTTTTTTTAAAAATACTCATATTTAGGGTGTGCAATCTGGACCGGTGGATTCGGTCCAAATTAGGACTGACCCATATATTGAAACTGTCCTGATTGAGTTTTTTTTAGGACCAGTGAAATACTGAATTAGTTCGGATTAAAACTCATTCAAACTCGTTGGACCTAGAATCGATCCATACAAAAAAAAATATTTTACTATTATTTAATAAAAAAATATGTATAGTATATATAATAGTTTTTACACTTATTTTTATTAAAGAATTATTATGTTATAAATTTATTTTTAGTTTATGTTTTTATGGTGAATTAAAAACATTTAATACTAAGATATGTTCAATTATGTAAATTTTTTAAACATTGTATATGAACATTGAAAAAAATAGTATATTTAATATGAGAAAAAAATATTAAAAATATTTTTTTTCAAGTTGGACTGAATCAGGAGTTTGAGTTTGGTCTGGATCCGACTTAATGTCACATATTATATGATAACATAATGAATTTTCATATACTCATAGAATTTAAATTGTTTCGTGAAATAAAATACACAAATATATAATCAATTCTCTTATGTATTTTTTATTTTTTTGTAAATAAATATTTTTTTAGTTTTTAATTATTAAAATAAATATTTTTAACTTTTGTCCTAAAATCAAATGCAATCTACTACCTCCGTCCACGAAGTAGCTTCCCGATTTGACCGGACACGAGTTTTAATAAAATATGTTGACTTTAGATAGTGTGTAAAGTGTATTTAGTGTTGTGTAGTTAGTGGAGAATGAGATCCACTTAATTGATAATGTGTAAAGTGTATTGAGTAGTGAGTGGAGTAAGGGCCCCAAATAATTGATGATATGTATTGAGTGTAGAATGAATATTTATAATTTTGTGAATTAATTATTGCAACTTATGAATAATTATGAATATTTACATATTAATTATTGGTAATTCGAAATTAATTATGGGAATGTAAAGATTTTTTACTGCAATTTATGATTAATTACTTGTAAATTTTGAAATAAGCATCTTAGACCAAGTACAAATTAATGGAGATAATTCATTTATTGTAAACATCTTTAATTCATTTATTGAAATTTATATATTCATTAATGATAATTTAATTCATTTATTATAATTTACAATACATAGACATAAATATTAGTAATTTTGAAAAATTCATTTATTGGGAATTCATTCATTTATTGCTAATTTGGAAATTCATTTATTGTAAACATTTTTAATCTATTTATTGGAATTTACAGATTCATTAATTGGAATTTAATTCATTTATTGGAATTTACAGAATATTGGATTTTACAATACATATTGGAATTTACAATACACAAAGATAAATAAATTCATTCATTTATTGCTAATTTCGAAAATTTAAAGTACATAGAGATAAATGAAGGTGAAAATACATTAACCTTTTAAGATTCAAAGTACATTGGGATAATCAAATTTATGGAGGGAAACAAAATTTCATTAACTACTAAATCCCTCCAAAACACTAAAAAGAAGTCTACACATCACTGTAAAATTAAAAGTGCCATAAATACATTGAACAAGTATATTCAATCATCATTCTCTCTCGGCCATTACACATCCCACTTCCCACTGTAAATGCTCCAACATTGAATACATGGAGCCACCTAACATCATTTCCAAAATTACAGATGCTGACAAAAACATAATAGCACAGTGCCTTCTACAAAACAACAAAGATGGAGAATTAAATCATGGAGCACAATCAAAAGCAGCAACTAAGTTTGGAGTTTCAAGGAGAAGCATTTATACATATTGGATGGCTGCAAAACAACAAATACAGATGGGCCAACCAGTGCACCTGCAATCAAGAAGGTTAGGTGTGCAACATAGAGATAAATTGAAGATAGATGCATATAAGGTGAGAGGTCTTACAGTGTTAGAGAGATCTTTAATAAGAAAGATGGCATCAAAGTTAAATGTAAGCAAAAGTTTGGTGGGCAATTGGGTGCATGACAAGCATATTAGAGCGCACACTAGTGTTATTAAACCAACACTTACCGAGGGAAACAAGATAGCAAGATTAAGATGGAGTTTGAGTCATCTTGACTAAAACTTAGTACATGGTTCTATGAAGTTTCAAATCATGCACAATATCATTCGCATAGACGAAAAGTGGTTCTTCATGACTAAAACAACAGACATATACTATTTGTTGCCACAAGAAACTGAACCATACAGACATTGCAAGTCAAAAAGGTTCATAATGAAGGTTATGTTTATGTGTGTTGATAGCAGACCACAACTAAACATAGATGGAGATGTTATATTTGATGGGAAATTGAGAATCTTCCCATTCATAGAGTTGCAGCCAACAAAGAGGAATTCCCAAAACAGAGCTAAGGGAACAATGGAGACAAAAACCAATCAATTCAATCACTAAGGATGTGATGATGGACTGTCTTTGTTTTATACATTTTCGATCTCGTTTCTATTGTGTTTTTGGAACTATGATGTTGATTATTGTCGTTCGAGTTGATGCTTTGGTCTTCTTTATGCTATATTGTAGGTAAGGATCAACGAAAAGGATTAACGATGCTCGACAAGAGAAAGGAGACGAAAAGACGAAAAAAAGATGAAAAATTGAGCATTTGGCCGAGAGTTGACCTAGTGGACGCTAGCCCCTAGCGCTAGCTAGGTCGAGAAGTTGAACCAGGGCAGAACAAGGGGCTAGCGACCGCTACCCCCTAGCGGCCGCTGGTCCCTTGCACGGTGAAGCATAGCAGAACGTTGGGGTAGCGAGCGTAACCCCCTAGCGCCCGCTACCCCTCTTCATCACTTTGCAAGGACAAAACATGGGGGTAGTGAACGCTACCCCCTAGCGGTCACTACCCTGGCGGGCGTCTCTACTCCTATTTAAACTCTTCACGCGCGATTGTTACTTCTTCTTCGCCCTTCCTTTAATTTTTCTAGGGTTTAGACCACGAGAGAAAACACCATAATTTAGATTTTTCATTCATATCTCGTTATTTTCAATTTCGTTTGTGGATTCGTTCGTGATTCAAACCGGGAGATCGTTTAATGCATTATTTCCTTTCTAATTAGTAAGTTCTTATTGCTTTCTTTATTGCTGTATGATTTCCTTTCTTCTTGCTCTTTCCCTGATTAATTCTCAAATTCGTCATTCCAAATCTATCGATCATGTTAATTAATTAATTCAATGCATGTTTAGATTTAATTTCTTTAATTCTTCATTCTTAGACTTAGGGTATAATCGCTTTCTTAATTCTCGTCTAGATAATCCGCACTTCCAATCATTTAATTTAATTCGCCTAGATAAATTAATTAGAGTAGTTAAAAATCAAAATCCATTCTTTTATTGCTTTCTATTCGGTAGCGTAGATGCCATGTTTAGCCTTCATTGAGAATACGACTAGGGTCAACTTATTAATCTATAATGATCTCGACCAATTGCGAGTAACTCAATAAAATAAGTTGGAAACAGCCTTATCAAACAGGTATTCTTTTTAACTATTTTGTTTAACTATCAGACTTGAAAAGTCATCATTTAGATTAAAATGACATTTCATCTTGCGGATAATCCAAGCTATAAAGGCTAAATGGCCAGCAAATGCAAGCAAAGAAATAATCATTCAACAAGACAATGTTAAACCTCATATCCAACACAGTGATCAAGAGTTCATTCAAGCAGTAAATTCATATGGATTCAACATAAGATTGGTTTGTCAACCACCAAATAGTCCAGATACTAACATTAATGATTTGGGATTTTTTGGAGCTATTCAGAGTTTACAGGATGACAAGATTGCAAAGTCAATGGATGACATAGTTACAAATGTACAAACTGCATTCAATGAGCTTTCATCAAGTACACTGAATAATGTTTTCCTAACTCTACAAGGTTGCTACATAGAGATCATGATTGTGAATGACAGCAACAACTATAAGATCCCACACATGAGTAATGGAAAACACATTAGACAAAGCACACTACCTCAAACATTGCAGGTGGAAGAGGGACTAATAAGAGACAGCTTGGAATTTCTAGGATAACAAATGAATAATGTTGGTGCATCTTACAACATTGATAAGTTGCAATCAGAATTTGGATTGTAGGCTAGTGATAGGTGGAATTTTTTTGTCTAGTTACAGTATAAGCAACACACTAGGTACATATGGTTGTTGTTTAACATGTAAACTATTTTTTGGCCCATATATTGGGTAATGTAGTCTCAGCTTTAAATCTGAAAAGATTTTTGCATCATAGACTCAATTTATCATGCTATTTATATGATTTAACACACTACAGATCAGTATATTTAACCTCCTAAACTTGTAACCAAGATTCATTGAGGTGGCAGATTCAAAATGACATTTATCTAAGCATAACACCCTCAGAAATCATTCATCACAGAGTTCACAACACAACAATGT